>JAHBCN010000919.1:0-141636 GCA_019359885.1 Listronotus oregonensis
GAAAACGCCCTATATCTAATCTGTAGCCAGCTGTAGCTCTGTCATTAGTCATTAGTGTCATTTATTTTATATCCCCGCCAAAAATAATCATGTCGGTAAGAAAAAATAAAGGTCTCGCGAGAGGAGTAAAAAGAAAGTGTAAGTAAAAATATGAAAACAATTTTTAATTAAACAGTGTGTAGAATAATGTTGGGTGCATAATTTTCTAAAAAATATATGGATGGTTAGGAAAAAATTAGATTTAGATAGTGCCGTTTGCTTAGGTCTTGTAAATATTTTGTTTGTTTTTGGAATGTTTTAGTGAATATATCCTTTAGGTAACATGGTAAATTGTTAAATATTAGCCCAGTATATGGTTTTAAGTGAAACTTTATTTTAAACATTACATACAATCTATTTTGTTTTGGTTTCAAATACAAAATAAGGTTAGGTAACTGAAGTCTGGTTTTTTTCCATTTTTACGCGGTTTAATCGTAAAAGTAAGCACTCTTCAATACATTTTTTAGTCCTAAGGTAAAAATTGAATTTTTCTTCTACAATTTTTTTTTACTTTTTAGAGTTGATCCCTTCACTTGTAAAGATTGGTATGATGTGAAAGCTCCCTCGATGTTTGCCACCAGACACCAGGCAGGTCGGCAAGACTTTAGTCAACCGTACTTAGGGTACCAAGATCGCCTCTGAAGGTCTAAAAGGTAAAGTACCACTTTATTCAATAATTTAAGATTCTTATGCTTTAACACTCCATTACACGGAAGATACAATTTAAATTCTACTTTATTAAACGTTTTATTTTAAGATTTTTTAGGTAAAAAAATGTAAAAACCTCAAATAAACAATACTGTTAATTAAAAATGGTAAAAAAATAATTTAAGTATTAAAGATTACATAAAAAGTCCAAGCGTCACTATCCAGTCTAATAAAACTTAACCTATGTATATATAGGTCAGATACATATGCGTGTATTGCATTTTTAAGAGAATGATTTAAGTTCTTTTTACTTAATTTTTGGAAATTTTTTGCTTTACGGACATGACGCCGATTTTCATGACTTTTTGCATATGGGGGTTTTTTGGGGCGCTAATTACGAATCTAAAATCAGTTTTTACCGAGAACCTCTGATTTATGAGCTATAAGGCCTCCAAGTGGACTAACCTCAAAATGTACATTTCCCAATATTCCTCTTTCTTGAAACTGATTACCATTAAAAGGGAACATACAATTGAGCACTGGTATATTAACCGAATACACTAAAATTGACAAAAGTTTAGTGCTTATTTTAAGTAAAAATCACCTTAAATAAATCCAGTTTTTTATTTGTTTACAACATAGGGTAACTTAGCCAATAGTCAGCCCTTTTATGAAATTTCTGATTTTAAATTTATTTTAAAAATACTTAGATATTGGTTAAAGTTTTGGTAAATCATCATTATACTTAACTTATATAATATTATTTTTTGAGTTAAAGTAATAATTTTTCTAAAGAAAATATATTTTGTTCTCATAATTAATTAATTTTTAAAAATGCGCAAGATTTCCCATAGTCAGCCACGGAAAATGTAATTTCGGCCACCATGTTGCCTTTTTTCTTTTTATTTCATTTTTAGTTTTTTCTGCTAAATGTTTATTTCTTTTCATTTTTCTATTCTCTTTCTCTTTGCCTTATTTTTTTCGTCAATCCTTTTTTAAAGTATTTTTCTAAATTCCTTTGAAGAAATAGCTGCCGGAAGACGTTCTTTTTTCTCGCTTTTATCATTTTTTGTGCTTATAGAAGATGGAAAATATACGTGTTTGTCAAGCGTTATGTCTTGCAAAACCTTTATCTTTTTATCATTCTTGTTACAACATTCAGATCTTATTCCTTCTGTTATTATAGACTCTTGACTTTCTAGTACCTCAATTTTATCAAAATCCATTTGTTTAGTAATTTGGATTGCTGGAGTATTTGTATATGCTGGGTTGTCTGTACTTCTAAACTTATCTAATTCTGTTTTTTCTGCAATATCATTTTTTTCTTTGTATTCATGAACAGTGGCAATGGTTGTTATTTTTTCACATGTTATGTCAATATCACTGTTTTTGTTACACTTTTCATCTCCCATTTTTTCTAAATGAAGTTCCTGTTCATGTATATCTTCTTTTTTATTTTCTATGTTGTTACAATGGTTCAGTTCATTCAATTCAAATATTAGATCGTCGCCGGCTACTTCTCCGTTTTCACACTTTTGTAAACTACCATCAGGCATTACCAGGGCATCAAATGTTTCTCCATTATTGGAAATTTCTTAACAATGTAAACTTTCTAGATTTTCAATTATTTCTTCTACATTTAAAATCCCCAATTCAGTTAACTTTCCACTAAAGTGCTGAAGAACAAACTTGGCATTTTTAATCTGTTCTTCTGAAATGATAATGTTACTAACTTATGGTTGTGACTGTGCCCTTTCTAGTGTTGACTGTATACACTTAGTATAATCTACAGAGTTGGGATCAAAAGGGTACAAACCACATTTTCTAAACCCATTTACAATTGTTTCTGGTAAACACTTCTCTGAAAGTACATTTTCCAATAGGGGACAAAAGGTAAATTTAGTTAAAACGGAATTTATGTTTTCACTTTTTTGTTGCCAAGCCCTTACAGTTTTTTTTTTCAGTAACTTTTTAATGGTTTAAAAACACTCACATCTGCGGGTTGCATTATATGAGTCGTGTTTGGTGGCAACGCATATAAAATAATCCCATGGTCATGGCAAAACTGGGTTAACTTCAATGATAAATGCGATTTGTGTCCATCAACAAACAGTAACACTGGTTTTATTATATTGTTGGCTTCCAAATATTTATTAACTCCATTTGCAATGTATTCATAAAATAATTCAGTTCTCATCCACCCACTTTCAGATCTTTCTAAGAACCAAGTGGGTGGAATGCTGTCAATAATAGCCTTGTTGGGAAATACAACCATCGAAGGTAATGTCTTACCATCTGCTGAGAATACCAAAAGCACAGATATGGTTTCTTTTTCGTTTCCCTTCTTCACTTCATATATATTTCTGTATCCTTTTGGTGCCAACACTTTACCAGTTTTCGGACACATGGAAAAACTGGTTTTATCGCCATTTAAAATTCGTGAGGGATTATCTAAAATATCCATAGCATTAATATTCTCCAAATAATTCCTTAAATCAGTAAACCATTTTCTGATATATTCTTCAGTTATGATACTTCTTTCTTTTGTTAGTGCTTCTGCTTCCCCGTTGATTGAGTAGTGTTTTGGGAAGATGCCTAATGTCTATGAAAACAAACGTGGTTCGCGACAAAAATTATTTCTATCTTTCTTAAACCAATGCAAATAGCATCTTTCGTCCTTTATGAGTAAGGACTGATGCTGAGTGATTCCGAAAAATGCGTGATCGATTGGTGCTCCCAATAAAATTTACGGCGTTTGGTAAACAACGGCCGAATTTAAGTGGTGGCCTGGGTTTTAAAATTTTTATTAAAGACATATAATAGAATCGGGTTTTTGTCGCACACGCTGCGTTGCCAGATCTAAAGAAATTTCTTACCCTTTACGGGATGTTAACCATGTATAATTATTGTGTGCTTAGATACATTTTTTATTTAATTATTTTCAGTTTGAGAAGAAAAAGACTGATAAATTTAAAAGCTTTTTTAATTATGCTTACGTTGATTGGGTTCAGCTCTAGGTACAGGGTGACCCGCCTAAAAGTTCATTCCCTTAATTTTTGATTTTACAGTTATGTGCTTATATTTTTGAGAAAAAATATTAAGATGAAAGATTTAACTTACCTTAACGGTACAGCACAGTGTCTCCAAAAGTAATTCTTTCTTGAGCAGTTGGTTTAGTGGGAATAAAGAATAAAAGGACTAATTACTAATTTCCTTGTGTATCTTTTTATTTCTGGGACGTATTTATTAAGCCCTTTATTGAGGCTACAATTTTTAGCCCAATAGTCGCAAAAAATAAAAAGGTTCACAAAGAAACTAGTCCTTTATTCTCACTAAACCAACAGTCCAAAAATTAAAAGTGCATAGGATGCTAACGCCAACATCATTTACCTAGTTCTTTCTATAAATCAAATTTTGTTTAAGAAAACATATTTATTAAAACAATTAAAATTTATAACTAACGAAAACTTTATTCTTTATTAAAAATATTTTCTCTATACAAATCTATACAAAACATATAAATATGTAATAAAAATACCTAATAATAAAACCTCGAATAAATATAACATGACAAAACTAAATTTAAATAAATATAATTATTGGAGTATTGAAGTGAAATAAGTATTTAAAATAAAAAATACATGATATTTCGATTTATTTAATATTTCTATTTGTTTTAGGAATCTGGGAAATTAATTTTTCTGTTAGTTTTTAGCCCTCATCTAACAAAAAAAAAAAATGGTCATAAGTCTGAATATTATTTGCTTATTAAAATTGAATTAATAATTTTAAAATTTACATAGGCTTTTAAACTCTTTTGTTTTATACAGGATTGCAGGATGATTCAAATTCGTGTCGAAGTATGGGGATCTCGGTAACCACTGGAGATACAGGGTCGGTTAAGTAAATGGGCAAAGTTGCGCAAATTTATGACCAATAAAATGCTTCTCTGAAATTTGAAAAAATCCGTACACTTCGAGAATTAACCGGACGAAACAAATTTTGTAAAATCGTTTTATTTTTTCCTGTGCTTATTTCAAGAAATATTTAAAATTAAATGACCCTTTTTCCCCCCTTCAAGTTAGTATTATCAAATTTAAAATCTGACGTTTCGTCTTTGAGCGTCATAAAAACAAAAAACGTGTAATTTTAAATCTAATAAAAAAACAAAATCTTATAAAAAGAATGTGTTAACAAAATCTGAAACGAGCTTTTTCTTTTAAGTTACAAATAAAAGCATGGGTATTTTTAAAAGCTCAAAACAACCTGTATCTCAAAAAGTAATCGCGTGCATGTGTGGTAATTTAAGAAGTTAAAATATTAATTTTTCTGTGGTAGGTTTTACTGCCTATTTTTTTTATTTTTGCTAAACTTTCAATTTTCCCATCGTAATGTTCAAAACACTTTATATTAATAAAAATACCAACAAATACAATTTGTGATTCTTGCATGAATTTTACCAATGTCGGAACGCCTTTTATATTCAATAATGATTGTTCCCAATTGTACTTTTTATCCCAAATTCACATTTATGTTTATCAAAAATTGCATTAAAATGTTTAAGCATAAACATTGTGACATTGCTCATAATTTCACTTGATCTTTTTAGATAATCAATGGAATCTTTAGTTCCATAGTATTTTGCCAGTAAAAGAATTTCATGAGAATGAACAAGGGGTTCAGTTTCACAACATCTGACAACGTCGGCTTTTCGATGGTAGGTTACGTTAACGAGGCATACGCGTTGGTTTATAAAAATTTTACAGAAATCTTTTTTATATTTCTTTAAGTAAATCAATAAACCATTATTTAGTTTATGTTTTCCTAAACAGATGGTCGATGCTAGCGCTCGAAGCGACTAAAACATTTGTCGGTCTTTTTACTTCCCATAAGCTTATGTATCTTCCCCAAAACACTACTCAATCAACGGCTTCCCTTAAAGCTATGCTTGGATGTCTCTTTAAAAATCCTGTATACCATTTCTGTCCAGGTCTTTGGTGACTGAACGGAGTTCTTCGGTTTTCTTTTTTGACTATTTCTTGTACATGCTCTAGAAGATCTTCTTTTTTTTGGGGATATCCACATTTTGCTAAGGAAACAAGCCAGTCCTCCAATACCTTTTCTTCTTCTTTGGTCAAAACAGTACCTGGTCCCATTTTTTGAGATCCTTCTGCTACCCTTCCATGAATTCTATCTATTCTATTCACCATATTGCCTACTTGCTGCTCTTATGCCCAAACTGCCATCTCGAATGGCTTTTAAAGCATTAGCCAATGCTATCTCTGAATATTTATGAATTTCGTGGGTCTTGTAAGGGCACATGCTCTTCTTTAGCTGAATAAAAATTAGGGGCTGACTATTAGATTTTATACGTCCCGAAGTCGTCTATCACATAATACCTATTAGGATGACTGACTATTGGTCTCGGCCGTAATTTGATTATTTTAGGCAAACAGAACAAGTTGGAAATAATAGCAGAATTTAAAACACAAATAAATTTTTAAATTGCAAAAATTGTCACCTTTCCTATAATCAGCCTCCTAGGTTGACCATAGAATTTTTTGAATTTGGAATTCCAGTAGTCAGCCATCTTAAAATTTATTTATACAATTACAATTTTTACAATTAGTTGGTTCTATAATTCAATTCCAGAAAGAACAACATTTAAACTTAATCTCAATAAAACTAACATGGAAAAAGTAAATAACAAAATGAACTCTTTTATTAATAATGGACAAAACCAGAACATTACAAAACTCACAATTTCCAAATTTAATCAAACTCTTTCCATATTGGAAAATACACCCAAAAAAACATTTAAATTTTACACACACGAACTGCCACCATTTATTATTAAGCTTATTAAGACAAAGAGACAGATGTACAGGGAATACTTAGTAAATCGCAACCCCATGATAAAAGCTGAAATCAACAAATTCAATAAAAACATAAGGTTTTTGATAAATCAATTTAAGACACACAAATGGATAACAACATGCGAAAACATTAACAACAAGAGAGGAAAAAACTATTGGACCGAAATTAAAAATCTCTCCAAGTACAAAAATAGAAGTAACATCATACCTAATTTGGAAGAAGACCAAAAAACGTACGAAACACCATAAGAGAAATGTAATCTATTTGCAGCCCATTACAAAAAGGCATATCAGCTTTCGGAAGACCCTAATTTCGATCAAAACCAATTTGCCGTCGTGAAAAATTGGTTTCAAGAAAACTTCTTTACAGATCCCCCAACAGTTGATATTATCATAGAGGAAGAAGACTATTTCGACATGGTAAAGAGAGGAAAAAACAATGCTCCAGGTCAGGACTGCATCACAAAATTTAATTTGAAGAAATTACATGCAAATATTCATGACTACATTTTAAGAATATACCACTTTTGTCTTAAAAATTGCTAAGTGCCGCCAGAATGGAAAAAAGGGTCGATAATAACTATTTCTAAGCCAAATCTGGACCACTCTAGATCTGCTAACTACCGCCCTATCACCCAACTCCCAGTGCTTGGAAAAAACTTCGAGAGCATAGTTAAGAGAAAAGTGGAATCTCAAACAGGTCATACAATTCCAGGATATCAGTTCGGTTTTAAAAGTAAAAACTCCACCATTCATCCCCTTTTCATTTTAAAAAATAATGTAGAGGCAAGTAAACTCAATAAACAAAAAATCTTCAGTTCTCTTTATGGATATAAACAAAGCCTTCGACAGTGTTTGGTACCACGGCCTGTTATACAAACTATACCTTGCCAACTGTTCAAACAACTAATCCATCCATTAATAAATTACTCAGCAACCGTATTCTTAACAGTAAAAGTGAATGACAGTATATCTGAAGAATTCACACTGAGCAAGGCCTCCTCATAGATCCCCACTGTCACCATTTTTATATAACATATACTGTTCTGATATCTACAATCACCAAGTTCAGGTCCAAGATCATTTTTCTCCAGTGAGTTATGTACTACAATTTGCAGACGATACAGCTATAGTCTCTCATGGCAAAATGGTAAAACAAAGTACAGAAAATTTACAGCCTTTAAATAACACTGTTCAGTGGTTTAACAAATGGAGACTTAAGCCAAATCCGGCTAAGTCACAGTATGTCATATTTAATCATACTCCTCGACCAAACTCACCATCACTTACAATGTATCAACATCGCTTGCAGCCCTCGTCTACGGCAAAATACCTGGGGATGTTTATAGACAATAAACTAAACTTGAATGCCCACTCAGCTGCAGTTAAAAAATCCACAATAAGTAGAGCTAAACATTTTTCGTTGCTTATCTACAAATCACAAGGCATAAGTAGAGATACAGCTACAAAAATCTACCATTTAATTTGCAGACCAATTATTGAATATGGACATCCCCTTTACCTAAATTGCAAACCACCAGCACTGAGAAATTTAAAGGTTGCCGAGACAACAGCCCTGAGAAAAATTACCAAATCAATCCATCACAATCCATCTAATACTCTTCTTTATGAGCTGTGCAATATAGAAACAATTGAGGAAGACTACAAAGATTAGCTAATAGTGTCGCTGCAAATGAAAATAACATCAATCTACTCACTCCATACTGCCTAGAACGCAATCCAGATGCTCTCCCAGGTGCAAGACATCCTCAATCCACTACAAAAAACTACAGACCAGGGACAATCAGTAATTGTTTTTCATTTAAATTTGATTGTTTGTTTATATCAAATGTGTGTATTATATTTTATCAATTTTATCGAAATTTTAATTGTATATATTATGAAAGTTAAGTCTATGTTTTAATTACAAAGGCGGAAGGACCACGGTCGATATAGATTATATTATTGTATATTATAGTAATTCAATAAAGAACTTAAGTAAGTAAGTAAGTACAATTTTTAAATTTAAATAACCGGTATTTTAAATTTTTACGTTTTTCTGTGAAAATGGCTGACCATTGGAGAAGGCTGGAGTTATTAGGCAAACTTACCCTACAGAAAAGTAGATTCATTTAAGGTGTTTTTTTTCTAAAAACAGACCAAAAATTATTGTAAATTTTAGTGTGTTTAATATATAAGTGCCTAATCAGTGTATGTTCCCATTTGTTGGAAATTAGTTTCAAAAACGGATAATTTTCAGGTTAGTCCACTTAGAGGCCTTATAACTAAAAAACCAGAGGTTGCCGGAAAAAACTGATTTTAGATTAGTGATCAGCACCTCCAAAAATCCCTGTATGCAAAAATTCATAAAAACCAGCGTCATGTCCGTAAAGTAAAAAACTACCTAATTTTTTTATGATCTTTATCTACTTAATTATACTTTTTTGCAGGCCATGTATTTGAAGTGAGTTGATTTGCAGAATGACGATGGTGCTGAAAGATTTTTCAGAAAGTTCAGGCTTATTGCTGAAGATGTTCAAGGTAAGTTTATACCCACTGTGATTGATATAAAGTTATACTTATTTATTTTTAAAAAATACATGCTTGGTAATATTTCATTTGTACACATGTGCAATAATTGCTTTACCATAATTTTACTTTCAAGCTTTGGCATTTACAAAAGTTTCAAGTTTGTTTTGCAAGACTAAAATTAGGGTTAAAATTGAATTTGTTTTATAAACACCTTAGCTTAACTTCGTGTTTTTAAATTTTGTGACAAAAACTAAGACTGATACTTAAATTAAATTTGGTGATATTTTTCCTATGGGGCCCACAGCCGATTTTGACATGTTATGCTGGTAAAAACAATTTAAACTTTAAATTTGACGTGTTTAAGTTCTACCAACTTGTCTAAATATCCCCGAATATAATAATAAATTTTTTTAATGTGATTTTTAATATAACGAATGGGTATATAATCGTGAAAATAAGTTTACCTTGTAAAATAAAATGTGTTTTCATTTATACAAGATTGGAGTCCAAGATAGCCCTAACTGTGAGTGTGGTCAAGAGGAAGACCTTAACCACATATTCTTTACATGTCCAATTAACATGATACCTAATACTGATTTATATACTGAAATAGGCAATAGTGGAATCACCCGACCCTTCGATATAAACATAGTTCTGGCTAATATTAATAATTATTTAATAAAATTACTCAACAGATTTTTAAATTATAACAACATTAACGTATAAAAAAGCTCTATAAATCCTGTCTTTTAGTCCTTGGGAATAAATGTTATCCGAGGCGACATTTCGGTTGTGTAAGACGCTTCGCCGTCGCCCCGAAGCGTGAAAAGTGACTTCCCTTTGTTTGTACTGTCTGTCTTACTAATAACCAATTTTCTAAAACTAAATGGAGTACCTATAAAAAAAAAAATAGTAAAAGTATTCATCAGTGAAATGTAACTGTATAGTGTATTAGCTAATATAGTGTAAATGTCGGGATAACCGGGAGTTTAGTGCTCGCAATCCGGCTAATCCTACGGGCTAGTGCTGGTAAACCGTCCAGTGGACGAAAGCCAAAAATGAATGAAGAAGAAGAAGAAATGTGTTTTCCAAAAAATATTACAGGTTCAAAAAGAAAGTTGGGAAAGTTTGTGCATTTTTGGGATTAGGTCCATGTGGGGTGTTATAATTTAAAACCTAGAAGTTTACGACAGCATTTGATTTAAGAGTCGTGATAAACGTCCCAAAAAAAAACCCATTTGCTAATTTAAATAAACTTCGCTGTGGGCACATTAAGTGAAAAATAACCTAAAACTTTTTATTTATGAACTCATTTTAAAATTCCTACTTAAAACTGGATATTTTATTATAAAACATCATTATTTTACAAAAAAACTTGTTTTTATGATTATTTAGTCTTTGTTTTCTACAAATTATGTTGGTAAACGATTGAGGTGCAGTAATAATAATAATATTAATAATAGGGGTAAAATCTCTGTAATATAATATATTGTTTCAATTGTGTTTATATGATGAGACTTACTTACTTTTCTTTCTTTCTTTTAAATTTCTTTATTTCAAATTATGAAAATATAATATTACATTACAAACACAAAAAAGAAATGACGTCAAACAAAAATGAATAAACATTGGTTATAAAATACATAAAAACCAAACTAACTCCTAGAAAACTATTTACAAACGGTTCCAACTCTTTGTAACAATTTTTTGATCTCGATTTAAATTTTTTAAACTGCCTTGTCCTTTAATTCTATTTGGCAGTTTGTTAAAAAATTTTATACACATATAATGGGGAGATTTTTTTAGTAAGGGTTAGGCGATGCATGGGATAATTAACATTCATGGTTCTTGGTCATGTTGATGATCAATTGGGCTTTGAAAGGAATTTCTATTTTTAAAAAGAACATAAGACACTCATATATATATAACGCGTATATTGTCAGTAGACCCATATTTTTAAAAACAGAATTATTCTAACCAATCGTTTTTGTACTACAAATAAATCCTGAATATGGCTGTCTCTACCCCAAAATATTATTATATTTGACTGTGGCTTCAAAATTAGCAAAGTACATTATTTTAAGTGTTTTTCATTCATATATTTGCCAGTGACCCTAATAATAACAGAAAAGAATTTAATTTTTTAATTAGATTTTAAAAATGAAACGACCAGTCCAAAAATTCATTAAGATATACACCCAAGATTTTGTATTTGGGGAGAAAGTCAATTTATCATTATTTAACGTTACTGGTCTTTGTACTTTTGATTGCTTTGTTCTGAAGAGAACAACATTTGTTTTTTCTTCATTTAAGAAAAATGATTTTCCATAAACCATTTTTTTTTTTTATCGAGAAAATGTTTATTTCCCCAATTTTGAGCTGGTCAACATCATTACTTCCTAAAAGCACATTAGTATAAAGCGTAGTTTACCATGGCCTGAAACCCCCTCTATTATATTGCTTTTTATTTAAAAAAAATAATAAATAAATAGGGCCCAATACACTACCCTGAGCAATACCTAAATTACTTGTTAAAGTTTGAGAATCATAGATTTTGCCATTTTTTGTAATGGTTTTTTTGTTGCCTTTCATTAAGATATGATGTTAAACCATTTATATGCTTCCCCCTCTTTTCCCCAACATTTCTATTTCCCCTTTGCAAGTAATCCCTATCTAAACAATCATACGCTTTGGATAAATCCAGAAACACCCAAGGGCCCCACACCCCCACCAAAATGATCCAAAACTTTTTTGCATAAACTAAAAAATTTCCCCGTTTGGGTAGACTTTCCATCTAAGTACCCATGCGGAATTTACTAAATAGGTCGCAACTTTTCATAAAGTTCATTAGTCGGAACACATTGCCATTTCAAATAATTTTGAAAAGCCAGTTAATATACTAATTGGCCTATAATTATCCATCAGTTCTGGATCACCCTTTTTTTATACAGGGGTTTTTAAAAAGGGCAATTTTTAGATTTTTAAAATATTCCGGCTTAAAAAAAATTATTAATTAGGTAAAAAAAAATTTTTTAAAATTTTTACAGATATTTTTACTATACTAGTTGGGTTTCCCCGCCAATTCCATGACTATGTTTGTTTTTAATGCATTTAGCTATTTCACAAAGTTCATCTGGTGTTAGGGGGCTTAAATTTTTGGGGATTGATCTTTTTTAGCAAAGAAACTTTAAAAAAAGAATGGCAGAAAAATTTTTTAAAAGGTTTGGTTTTTGGGATATTAAAAAAATTGTTTTTTTTATTTGTTATGTCTTCAGGTTTCCCCCCTTTTTGTATCCCTGAGGGGGCTATTTTCTTTACCTGTGTTTCCCCCTTACAAACAGCCCACATGCATTTCATTTTATTTTCCGAGTTGCGTACTGTTTCTCATATTGTTTTATTCGAGATTGTTGTAATAAATTATCATATTCTTTTTCTTGTTTTGATACTGGGCTTTAAAATTTTTTTTTTGTCTTGATAGCATTAAAAGAATGTCCATTCCCCTTTTTTAAAAAGCAATAATTTGAGGGATCTCTGTAGACGGGCAGGACCCTTTTTAGAACACATCTTTAGGGAAAAAAATTCTCCTGAAAAATATTCATAAAATGATTCATAAATACAGACCATTGCTTATCAACATCATTCCTAGAAACATTATAAAATGGCCCCCAACTTTTTTCCCAAACAATACAGAAAGTCTTTTTTTTTTTCGTCTAAAAAAAATTTTTTTATACATTTGAAGGCCCCTTTTTTCAAACCGAGTTTAAAAAAAGGTTTTTTTTTGCTGTGTGATCAGATATAAAATTTTCAAATACTAAAGTTTCTACCTGGTCAAAGTTTGTAAAATATTGTCTATAAAACTGGGGGGGTATTAGAAAATTATCCTGGTGTTTCCCCAAATTCTAGGATAAAAAATTAAAAGAGGACTTAAGGAAAAAAATTTATTTTAGATTTATTCCCTTTTTAAAATTTCATGTTAAAATCACCCACTAAAAAAACTAAATTATTTTCCTTAAATATGTTAAGAAAAAACTGCCATTTTTTTTTTAAAATATTTTCATATCACTCCAGGAGGCCTATATACACTTATAACTAAAATATCTATATTACCTAATTTACAATCAAAACCCCGGCGCATTCAAACATCCACAAACAGATAACTTATTTAGTTTTGATCGTACTTTTACCTTTTGGCCCTTTTTTTATGTATATTGGGGACCCACCATGCTGAATTTTTCTTCCCTACAGAACTTAGAACACAATTTAAAGTTTCTTATCGCAAGTCTAGGTAACTGTTTTTCGACTTCCAGTGTTCAGTGATGCACATTATTTTGCACTCTGGGGGGTCTTGTAACATGTCATTAAGTTTATCTATGGGGGAATTTCCAATTATTGTACGTTTTGGGGGAATTATCTTTTAATTTTGCTCTTTGTTTATAGTAATTTTTTTTTTTCACAGTTGTACTAGTGAGCTTGTTGTAAAAAATTATTATTATAAATTTTCTTTTAGTTTTTAAAAATTTTCCAATTTTCTTTATATACAGGACAATTGTTATCCCCTTGGAATGTTTTGGAGTTTTTTTTTATATTGCATTTTAGTCCCCAATTTTGGGATCTTAAACCTGATTTATTGCAGTCTTTAGAAGCATGTTCCCCACCACAATTTTGACAACACTGTTTATCTTTACAATACTTGGATACATGTCCGAAATTACAGCAACGGAAGCATATTTTGGTAAATTTAAATGTTCTTGTACATATACTTTTACCAAATCAAAGTTAATTTTTTTTTTTTTAAAAAACCATTTTGGAATGTTGGGTGGTGCTTTTTAAAAACCAATTTTCTTTTTTTTGGGAGGGGTTGTCGTTTTGTAAAACTTTAATTTTTTTCCCCTACTTTTTAGCCGTTCAAGTTCAATTTCGTTGTTTAATTGTATTAACTCTGCTATAAATTCTGATCAGGGGGAAACCTTTTTCAATTCCAGAACTGGGGAAAAATGGGATTGATTTGATGGTTTTCTTTTTTTTGAGTTTCCTTTTTTTTTTAGGGGGAGCTTAAGTTTGTCCTGTTGCACCTTTTTTTGACTTTCAACAATTATTGCTCCATTTGAAAGTGTATCACATTTTTAAACCACCATCAACGTCTTTTGGTTTTAGTGTCTTTTTATGTGTTGTGCTGTTTCTTTGGGATTAGTTATGTTGTTATTCTAATAACAGTTTCAAGCTTTTACTTTTTTTTGGGGTGCCAAATTTTGGGTTTAGATTAGAATTTTTTTTTTGAATAATGGCTAGTTTGGTTATTATTTGTGGCCCCCCGGGGATGTTTTTTTTTTTTGTTTTGGGTGCTCTTTTTTTTTCCCCAAAATTTGTTTTTGGACTGCTGTATTTTTTTTTGGGTTAAAAAAACATTTATCGTTTTCCAATTTCCAAGTTTGTAATTAAAATTTTTAAGTTTTTAAATGAATACCAGTACTAGCTTTTTTTAATTTCTATTTGGTCATTTTTCGAAAGAATTACTTTTCCTTTCTTCCCTTGGTTTGCACATTTATCTATTTTTTCCAAGCAGGAAAAAAACCCCAAAATTATGTTATCGGTAGCCATAAGAGGGGTTTTTACTTTTGAGCTAAGATTATTGGGGCATGACCCAAATTAAATTCATTTTTGCTATTGTTATCGAAAAACCCCGATGTTTCTTATTCCCATTAAGGTCAGGGCTTTTTTTTTTATCTAGTTCGTTTATTACCGCAACCTTTTGCCGGTTCAACTATTCTGTCCCTTTTTTTTTCACAACCCTTAGGGGAAAAGGGGTTTTCCCACAACCGACCCCTCTGGGTTTGAAAACGTAGTTGATCATTAAATACATTGTCTAAATTTTCACTGTTGTCTAATTTATTGAAACCCCCGGTTTTTTGGGGTTGTATCCTTTTTACGAATACTTTTTTTTTTATTTATATCAACATATGTTTTCGGGGATCTTGTTTGTTTACCTTAAAGCCGATAATTTTATTTATATCGTCCTTTTTTAAATCCTTAGCCCCAAAAAAAAATTTTTTGTTATTAAAGGGAAATCTTATTTTTAGCTTTTTTTTTCATTGTATTTACTTTTATTACCACCACTATCTTCGTTCATTATAGTTTTTTAAAAAAAATATTTCGCACTACTTTACACGCAAAATAACGAATTAACAGTCAGCTGGCTTCGATACAAACATGAAGATAACCAATTGTTCCCTAATGACGCAATAGTACAAACTTTCATATCCACAATAATTAATTGGTTTTAAATTAGTAATGTTATAAAATCCATTTTTAGGTCGCTAGGTATTGACTAGTTTCCATGGAATGGATTTAACTACAGAAAAATTTTTTGTTCCAAAATTTAAAAAAGGGGGCAGCCCAATCTTTTTAAAAAAACTTCAAAAAAATACTTGTTGAGGGTGTTCTGATTGGTTCCCCAACCTAAAAGATCAACTAACCCAAAAAAAAACATGTTTCCCCCTTCAACATAAAAAAGGTTTTAAGTGAAATCTGTTTAAAAAAAAAAAAAAAAAAAATAAATATATATTTTAATTTTTAAAAAAATGCAAATAGGAACAAAAAAAAAATGCAAATTTTATTTAAATTAAAAAAATATGCTTAAATGATGAGACCCCCCAGCTCGCCCGATACATGCATAAGATAACTTTTTTGTTCCCTAACGACCTTTAAAAACAAACTCGGGGCAAGCCCAAAAGAAATATTAAAAAACTAATTAGTACAGAATTTTTAAAAAAAGAGGTGTGTTTCACTTTGGGGGTTTTTTTTAAATCAGACAGATCCGTAGAAAGATGGTCGATTATTTATTTTTAAAAATGCTACCCGACAGCACGCTGTCAGAGAAGTATTCCTTTAAAGGGCGGGGGCCCCAATTGAAGCATCTGCCGTTTTAAAAAATTGGGGGGATACTTATTGGGGGTGTTCTGCATTGGTTTTTCTAAAAAAAGGGTCAACTAAGCCAAAAAAAAACATGTTTTTCCCCAAAAAAGACGGGGGAAGTGAAATCAAACAAGGAAGAAGACGGTTTTGGGGGCCCGGGGTTTGGGGCCAATTTTTTGGTGTTTGAGTGCATTTTTGATATTACAATATTACAATACAAAAAGGGACTATTAACAAAATCCGGAAAAAAAAGTTTTAATTTTTTTTTGTGCATACGATTAAAAAAGAACACCATTGTCAAAACTAGGGGGGTCAGGCGGTAGCGTTCCAGGCTTTTTCAAGGTTTTGGGTTTTCCCTTCTGCTCCATGCCGTTTGTTATTAATTTTTTTTATATAATTATTTTTAAAAAAAATTTTTGAATTTGTTTTTAGTTTAGTAGTGTTTTTTTATTTCCCCAAATTTTGAAAAAAAGAAAAAAAAATTTTTCCCAAACTAATTTGCATTACATATTTATTTACATTATAATAATTTAAAAAACCAGAGTGATATTTTAAAAAAACATTCAAAACAATAATTATTAAAAACAAAGGGGGGTTGTAAGGTAATCATTGAAAAACATAGGTACATCATTTACATTCAAAAAAAAAGATACTGTCAGTACATAGTTTTAAGGCATGATATGTAAACTAATGTTAAAAAATTTTTAATTAAAAAAAATTTGATTTGAATGAATTTAAGAAGAATTTTAAAGATTAATAATTTAAAAAAATAATTAATTAAAAAAAAGTAAAACATGGAGCAGAAACGAACCCAAACCCTTTTGGGTTAGAAGTCTCAAACCCCCATTCCCGGGGTTTCACAAGGATTTGACAAAAATATTACATTTTCAGTATATATGTTAAAAAAAAAAAAAAAAAAAAAATTAAAACCCTTTTTTTTATTAACATTATTATTATTAGTACTTTAATATTATGATATACTAAGTGCACTTATTATAAAAAAAAAAATTGAGCCAAATCGCCCCCCCCAAGGGCCCCTGTTCCTTTCCCCCGAAATTAAAAAATGGTTTTTTTTAAAAAAAAAAGAAATTTAAAAAATACTTTAATTTTAAAAAAATATAAATAGAGAAGCATCTAATAGATTTTAAGTTTAAATTAAAAATGCGCTTAAATGATAAATTATTCAATATATTTTTTTTTTAAAAAAAAAATTGCAAAGATGTACAAGACACATCAACGGAAAAAAGATACAGTCGGCCGACAGTGTTTTCACCGATTGTATCCAGGTCTGTACGGGGCTTTACCCTTCTATTTTTCGCAAAAAACTCACTTCTTGACTAAACTGTATCAGAACTAGGAAGAAATGGTATGATAAATGCCTTTAATTTTAAAGAAGCTTTTAATTTTTTGCCTGATTTAGTTTTTTTTATTTCGTTTAAATAAACTCTCATAGGGAAACTATTTCACTAATATAATTTATAAATTAATTGGTGATTAGTAATGCAGTTACCTCGACAAAAAAATGTTGTGCAAAACTAGGTTAAGCGATGTAAAAAGCTGACATATTTTTGTTAGCTCTACCTTGTTTATGCCATACGTTTTTATTATAAACTATGATTAACAACTATTATTAAATCTACTTATATTTTTATTTTTTTTTGCAAATATCGTTTTTGCATTCTTAAATAATAACATAATTTTCTTAATAATTTTTTTTTTGGTCCAATTTATAATTATTTCTTTCAGATGAAATAAATTAAAATAAACAATGGAACTCTTACAATGGGGGTTTTATTCAAACTTTCTGGTTTAAATCACGCCCATTTTCTGCAGAAAAAGAAAAAAAAAAGCTTATTTGGGGCCCGTCGCAAAAATTTTGCTAACTTCTTGGGGAAACAGATTAGCAGATAATTTTTGCCCCCAAAAGACGCAATAAACGAACTCTGACAAGCCCAAAAGAAATGATTGATAATTAACTTAGTACAGTAAGTTTAAAATCGGGTGTGTATTCACTTGTGGGTTTTTTTTTTAGATAAGAACCTTAAAAAGATGGTCGACATCATTCCCGGGGGCATTGTCAGATTAGACCTGAAAGAAGAGGTTAAAAATCTGCTACCCAACGGCATCGCTAAGGAAAATTAAAAGGCCCCGCCAGTGAATTTACTCGTTTTAAATGTCAGTCCCTATTTGAAGCATCGGGGCCCATGTTAAAACTTCAGATGGATAATTTTTGGGGGTGTTCTGCATCAGTTTTTAAAAGGACTTAAGCCAGAAAAAAACATACAAAAGGTAAGTGAAATCTTTAAAAAAATTTGGGTTTTTTTTTAAAAAAAAAAAAAAAATTAAATATATAAAAAATTTAAAAAAAAACAAATGGAAAAAAATCTGATAGATTTTTATTTTTAAAATTTGAAATGTGTTAAAAAGATGAGACACTCAGCTCCCCTTAATACATATATGAAGATAACTTCTTTTTTCCCCCAAAGACACAAAAAAACAAATTCTGACAAGCCCAAAAGAAATGAAAAAATTTATCTTAGTACAGTAATTTTATAAATATGTTTATTTACTTTTGGGGTTTTCTTTTAGATCAGACAGATCCGAAAAAATTTTTGGGCACAATCATTACCGGGGGCATTGTAGGATCAGACCGGGGAAAAAAGTGGTTATCAAACTGCTACCCGACAGCACGCTTAAGGATTTGGGGAAAAATCTTGCCAGAGAATTTATTTTTTTAAGTGTTAGCCCCCCAATCGGTTTTCTGCCAATGTTAAAACTTCGGATGGATACTTATTGAGGGTGTTTTTGCATTGACTTTCTTAAAAAAAAATCAACTAAGCCAGAAAAAAACATGCTACGTTTTAACATACACAGGTAAGTTAAATCTAATTAAAAAAACTGTTTTTATCAAAAAAAATATATATATATATATATATATATATATATATATATATATATATAAAAAAAATTATATATATATATATATATATATATATATATATATATATATATATATATATATATAAAAATTAAAAAATGCAAAAAAGAAACATCTGATAGTTTTTTTTCTTTAAATTAAAAAATGTTTTAAAAAAAGACACCCCAGCTCCCCTTTAAAAATGCATGAAGATAACTTTTTGTTCCCTAACGACGCAATAAACAAACTCTGAAAAAGCCCAAAAGAAATAGTTAAAATCTAATTTTTGTACAGAATTTTTTTAAAAAGAGGCGTGTTTCATTTTTTGGTTGTTTTTGGGGTCAGACAGATCCGTAACAAGATGGTCGATTATTTATTATCAAATTTCTACCCGACAGCACGTTTTCCGAAATTTTTCTCGTTTTGGTGTCATTTTCCAAATTTGAAGCATCTGCCGTTTTTAAAATTCGGGTGGAAAACTTTTGGGGGGGTGTTCTGCTTGGGGTTTACTCAAAAGGATCAACTAAGCCAGAAAAAAAAATTTTCTCAACATAGACAGGTAAGTGAAATCAAACAAGGAGTTTATGGGGGGTTTGCCGATTTGGCTAATTTTTTTTTTGGTGCTAGAGTGAAAATTTGTATATTACAATACTAAGGGGGGGTTTGCACCACTGTGGTTTAAGCAGTTTTAAGTCCTTCTTAACATAAGCTGCATTGAGACGGTGCCAAAAATTTGACAATAGTTTTCATTCAAAACGTCCCTTAGTTGGGGTTAACCAAGTATCACTGGTGCAAACCGGCCGGGGGCACTATTAACAAAAAACCCGGGAAAAAAATTTTAAAATTTTTTTTTTGGGGTACGTACTTAAAATGTAACACCATTGTCAAAAAATTTGTGGCTCAGGGTCTTCCCCGGGTTTACCCGAAAAGGTTTTGGGCCCCTTCTGCTCCATGCCGTTTGTTATTAATTATTTTTTTATATAATTATTTTAAAAAAAATTTTGGGGAAATTTTTTTTTTTAGTTTGGGGGTGTTTTTTTTTTTACAATTAGAGAAAAGAAAATAAAATATTTGAAGCTAATTTGAATAAAATTTAAATTACATTATAATAATTTGCAAAACCAGAGTGATATTATTATAGAAACATTCAAAACAATAATTAAAACAAACGGGGTTTGTAAGGTAATCATTGAAAAACATAGGTACATCATTTACATTCAAAAAAATACTGTCAGTACATAGTTTTAAGGCATAGATATGTAAACCCAATGTTACAATTATTTAATTAAAAATTTGATATGAATGAATTTAAGAAGAATTTTAAAGATTAATAATATTAAAAATAATTACGAAAAAAAAGTAAAACATGGAGCAGAAACAACCAGAACCTTGGGGTTAGAAGTCTCGAACCTATTGCCTGAGCCACTTACCCGATTTGACAAAAAGATTACATTTTCAGTATATATGCTACACAAAAAAAAAAAAAAAATTAAACCGTTTTTTATTAAAATTATTATTATTAGTATTTTTTAATATTATGATATACTAAGTGAATTTTATCACAAAAAAAAATTGAGCCAAATCGGACCCTAAGGCCGAGCCGTTTTGAAAGTTAAAATCGGTTTTTTTTTAAAAAAAAAAAAAAATAATTAAATACATATAATTTTAAAAATATAAATAGAGAAGCATCTAATAGATTTTAACTTTCAATTAAAATGCGCTTTGATAAATTATTCAATATATTATTTTTTAAA
This sequence comes from Listronotus oregonensis, assembly GCA_019359885.1. Lineage (NCBI taxonomy): Eukaryota > Metazoa > Arthropoda > Insecta > Coleoptera > Curculionidae > Listronotus > Listronotus oregonensis. The sequence goes on from JAHBCN010000919.1 coordinate 20,679, forward strand.
AAAAAAATTGCAACTAGATGTGACAAGACACATCACACAGGAAAAAGATACAGTCGGCCGACAGTGTTTTCACCGATTGTATCCAGGTCTGTACGGGCTTTACCCTTCTATTTTTCGCAAAAACTCACTTCTTGTAATTGTAATTGTAATTTTATTTTTTAATAGTCAAAAACAAAATCTCTCATTATGTCAAAAGAATTCCGCTTATAATTGTTGGTGGTTAAATTGGTTAATTATTCAAAGACATTTTTTGAAATGTTTACATACAACAAAACTTAAAAAATAATTTTAAGTTATCTTTTTTTTAAGTTGTTTGATGTTATATATTGTAAAAAAGTTAATAAATTAAATCTTTTAAGGAAATAAATATCCACAGCCCACTTATAACGAAAAAACAAAAATAACCTACACAGAAAAAAGAAACTTTACCTTTCCTCTTGATACACATATCAAATTAACACATTATGAGTACTGAATAATAAATAAATAACAAGACTTTTAACAAATTGGCTTAAATGATGAGACACTCAGCTCGCTTCTGATACAAACATGAAGATAACTTCTGTTCCCTAACGACGCTATAATAAAAACTCTGATAAGCACAGCAATTTTTCTAAGAAACTAATCGCAAACAACCTAATTATCCATAAACTTCATAAATATGTTTTCAATTACCAGGTTTTCAAAAGCACCGTTAGATACTTTCAAATTGTTCGAACATCAAGGAGACTCTAAGTGATCCGGGGAGAGTTCCGGGGACGCCGGATCTAACCCACTAAGCAAAAAACTTGGATCCATAATGTGTGGTTGTAATATGTATAATACATAACCCACTAAGCAAAAAATCATCCTAATTACGTTAGATTTATGTTTTCTTGTTCCTTTGTTACGTTATCAACTTGAAACCATAACAGCGCCTTGAACCTAATAGTTACCTTATATTTCCTTCAACTTAACAAAATGGTAGTTACGTTAAAAATACAACGTTCTGGTTTCGAAACTTACACAACCTCGTTATGTATTTTGCATTGGTTAGGCCTAATACATATTCTGAAACATCCACGTTATTTAACTTACGTTATAAAGAGTATTTTCTAATGGTTTAAATAGGCAGTTTTGTTATGTTGATTATAAACAAGCTAGTGTTCTGGAATATGTCCATTATTTAGTTAACATTAACAGATCTTTTGGATCCATAATGTGTGGTTGTAATATGTATAATACATAACCCACTAAGCAAAAAATCATCCTAATTACGTTACATTTATGTTTTCTTGTTCCTTTGTTACGTTAATCATCTTGAAACAATAACAGCGCCTTAAACCTAATAGTTTCGTTATATTTCCTTCAACTTAACAAAATCATAGTTACGTTTAAAATACAACGTTACTAGAGAGCAAATATACAGAATGCACCCCCCCACTCCTTTCCAAAGCCCTGCCCCTTGACGGTGACTTTGACCTTGGTCGACCTTGACCTTGACTTTACTTTGAAGGTGACTTTGAGCTTGACTTTGACATTGAGATTCATGCCCTACACATTCTTTCGTATTATTGATGGTGGGGGTTGTATGGTTTATTAAAAAGTCAGTAATCGAAAGGACTTCAGGCAAAGATTCAAAACATCGTTGAACATGGTGGTTTAATTTTTTAATGAAAACCTTTCGCAGCAATTACATGATGTTTATACAAAACGATAAATAAAGTTAGAAAAGTTTTGACTTTTTTAACAAAAATTTACCAGCTTTGGGAACTCTAGCTCAAAAATGGTACATCCATTTTGTCAAATTTGGACATATTTTTAATTTTTTCTCGAAATTGTGACCTCGAATCGGAAAACTACTGTCACCGTATTCCTTTCAAAAAGTTATATAATTAGGGATATATAACGTGATCTTACTATTTCTACAAAGTGTTTTATAAAGCTTAAAAATTTTGGATTGAGGGAAAAAATGCATAAATGACGCTAATGAGATAAAACGCATTAGAGTTGACGATAAAATTTAATAGTTTTTTGTCCATAAATAATAGTATAGTTTAATATTGATGAGATACACCCTTTCTAAATTAAATTATGTTTTTAAATGAACTCTTTCAAAGCAATGCGAAATATTTTAAAAAATATTTTTTATTTTTAAAATCTCAGAGAGAGGAGTTTATAATAGGAAAAGAATTATTTCCTCTTCTTATATCTGACACCCAGGGAAGTAGATGCTCGGTCAGACTTATAAGAGACAGGTCTTCCTTCTAAGTCTGATAGCTCATCATCATCCTGATCAGCTCTCAATTAAGATGGCTTCTTAGAGGCAGATCTATACCAGTTTCGAAAATATTTCATGCCGCTCTCTAAATTGTTATCGCAGAATCTTGCTATAGAAATCTCCAAATGGGAGTTATAAGCTAGGTCCATTTTTTGGACCTTAGTTCTCATAGATTCAGAAGAATCGGTTCCTAAGAACAACATGTAGACCAGATTTTCTACGGTCCTATCAGTTATTTTCAACTCCTTGATAAAATTTTCCATCTCTTTTTTCTTTAGACATATGTCCTTATTAGCTTGGGACATAACAGTTGATTTTTTCGGAGGTACCTCTTCAGTAGGTGTAGACTCGGGAGATGGAACGTCAAGACTGAACTTTTTTAGCTCAGTGGTATATTCCTTGACTTCTTTAACATACTTTTTTATGTCAAGCATGCACCTCTCATAATTTTTGATTTCTTGTTTGATGAGGTCTTTGGTGTCTTGCATATGCTTTAACCAGTCATTGACAGCATCATTGACCGTATCGATCCCAGAATCCAACTGAGATTTCCACTTTCCTGTAGATTTCTCCATCTTTTCAGCAAGATCATCTGAGATTTCATTCTTCAATTCATCTAGCTTCTGGTCAACATAGCCAGAAAGATGTGATACCTGAAGTTTTGAGAGGTCAGTGATATACTCAATTGCATGTTATATCAGCTAGATCAGATACAGATGAACATCTACTACTCGAGAGATTAGACTTCTTTGAGCTTTTGTTAAGATCATCTATTACAACGACTGGAGTACATTTCCTAACGACTCCCTCATTGCCGCCGCTTTTATCTGATGATGTATTTATTAGGTCATCATCACTGTCAACTGTAGTCTGAGGTGTCTGATTTTGATCCCCCTGCTTTTCATCCCCCTTAGTGTTACCATCTGGCGCTTCGAGAGGGGTGGATTGATTGAAGAGGGCTCGCAGCTCTTCTCCTCTCAGATTGACACATTCACATACTCCAAAATTCTTGCAGGTAGTGCATTGTTGCTGTTCCATCTTAGACTCTTTTGAAGTTTTACCTCCTTTACCTTGAGATTTTAAGATCTTGGCTGTGGACTTTGATTGGGATTTATAATTTAAGTAATCCTCTGTTTGGGAACCAGAGAGCTTATTCTCAATTAAAAAATCAGTGGCGAAATCAAATAATTTCTTGTCACACGCTGAGAAATAGGTCATTTCAGCGTGTCATTTTAATAATATGCCCTTAATACAAAAATTAACAAGGGTATTACTAAGGGCATGTAGCAAGCACTCTAAGGTTTGGGGTCAATAATCGATCAATGAATGCCTGAATTAGTTAAAATATTTATTTGGCGATCATTTGGCTATTAAACTATAAATCATACCTTTTTTTACGAATTTCACTCGCGTCTAACTTTAAGAAAAATGCAGATATTTTTGTATAATTTGGGATTTGACGATAGCATTTGTTGAAATTCACGAAAAAAAAAACAAATAAAGAATTTACTTTTGAAACTTAGCATCTGGTATGTATTTGGTGTGGGTCCCGTGTCTCACTTTTTAGATTAAAAAAAAAATTGAAAACCCAGTTACACATGTAAAAGATATTTGGATAAAATTGAGCCCATAGATATTTGTTGGAATATCGTAATTTTTCGACGGCGAACAAACAAAAATAAAATTCAAAAAATCGCTATTTTATATTAAGTAACTATAATCATAGAAAAACTATTTACAATTTTTTTTCATATTTTTGGTTAAACCTAAACTTACAAAACAGCTTAAATTTTTTCAATATTCTACAAATCTATAACAATAGCTCTTAAATCAAAAATTCTAAGCCTGTGTTTACCTTTTACGTTTTGACTCATATCAGATCAATAATTTTTTTTTAAATGCCTAATATGTGCCAAAATTCGAGATTAAAGGTTGGCTATGTCTTCTTAAACTCCACATTTCTCATGTTTTAATTAATGTATCATAAAACTCTGTTTAGTGTAATATGATTTTATTCTAATGACACTCTTAAACTATATATAAAAATAGCTTAATATAACTTATACTACATTAATTTTAATGACACTTTTAAATAATATATAAAAATAGCTTAATATATATGCCAACTTATACTGTATTAATATAAAATTAATTTAAAAATAAAATACCCTTTAATCACTTAGTACCACAAGAAAGCAATTTAAAAATAACTATTTTATATTAAGTAACTTTTTAAACAGACATGTGTTTGAAACATTCGTTGTATATATATATATATATATATATATATATATATATATATATATATATATATATATATATATATATTATATATATATATATATATATATATATATATATATATATATATATATATATATATATATATATATATATATATATATATATATATAAAACATACTTACAAACTTATACTACATTAATACAAAATTGATTTAAAAATAAAAAAAAGCTTTAAATCATCCAGCACCATTTTTTTCAATATTCTTTTATCGCGTTAACTTTCGAACCTCGTGGGGCCGTTAAAACTTTTTTTAAAACAGGGGCAGGCCGCACGACTACGTTACTTAACACACAAACTTTGTTTTCATTTACTTCTTCTTTTTTCGTTCCGTAGTTAATCGGAAACGCGCACAAAATTTGATCCATTGCTGTTGACACTTGTTGGCTCTCCGTAGGCTCATTAACCATTTCTGCTATTGGGATGTTCATTAAAGCCACTCCTCCAAATGGTCCTGCATTGAATTGATTTCAAACAAGGCAAAAAATATCTTCTTGTCTCATTAAGCAATTAGTTTACACCAGTCATTTAAAAAGTTTTTTTGATATTTTTTTACATATAGGTATAAGAATACCTTTTCTTTCAAACAGTTTTCTTGATATTTTTGCCAAAAAGTTTTTTTGATATTTTTTTACATATCATAAGATACCTCCAAAAAACTATTTTTTAAGTGTAAAATGGTAATGCTTAAAATTAATCATTATACTCAAATAAATGGATTTTGCAGGTAACTTACGACATGTAAAAAATATCAAAAACATTTAATAAGATAAGTGATCTACAAAAATGTTTTATAAAATTTTCTCATATAGTTGATGTTTGCTTCGGAAAATAAGAGAAATGTAAAAAAATCAATTCAACTTTAACGTTAAATAACTTTTGAAAAATAAATATATCAAAAAACTGTTGGTGACCTTTTTTTTGTAGAGCGTTAACAACTGTTTTTCAACATTTCCAACAATATTTTAAAAATAAATATCAATTTTTTTATACAGTATATATATATATATATATATATATATATATATATATATATATATATATATATATATATATATATATATATATATATATATATATATAATATATATATTAGAAGTACCACGGAGTTTATAGAAAAAAATTTTCAGAAAATTTTTTGCAGGATGTTACAGAGGTTGTGACCTTCATTTAAAATTTTATTTATACAGGGTGATTAAAAAAGTATTATATCAAAGTTGTGTTTTTTTAATGGGACACCTTTTTCTTATCAATTTTGAATTTTTAGCAAAAATAAAGCCATGCCAAAGGTCCCTACATCCTCACTCCTTTTGAAATATTTAAATTTCTGATTTTGTATTTTTAGTAAACAATTTTTTTCTTCGAAATATTTAAACCAGAATTAAATTAGCCAATATTTAGTAAACATACTATTACTACGATATAATTTAACATTTTTATTAAAATATTATACAGGGGGTCAAAAATATTTTTTAATATGAACGCTTTCAAATAACTCTTATTTTAAATGAAACACCCTGTATTTGACTATTAATTATGCAGAATTTTATTCCAATTCATTGATAGGGTTTGCCTATACCTAAAACCGTTACTTTTTTAATTATTTCGAATTTTGTGTAGGGCGTGCATTTAACACGTATAGTATTACCATAATAAAATATTTTTAAACTAAGGAGGCTTTGACACAGAGACGATACGATTGTTATTACTATGTTATTACGTGTTAAATGCACGCCCTACACAAAATTCGAAATTATTAAAAAAGTACTGGTTTTAGGTATAGGCAAACGCTATATCAATGAATTGGTAATAAAATTCTGCATGATATTAAATAATCAAATACAGGGTGTTCCATTTGAAATAAGAGAGTTATTTGCAAAAGAACGTTCATAATATTAGAAGTTATTTTTTGACCACCCTGTATAATATTTTAATAAAATTGTTAAACCATATCGTAGTAATAGTATGTTTACTAAATATTGGCTATGGTAATTTAATTCTAGTTTAAATATTTACGATAAAAAAATTGTTTTACTAAAGTTCTACAAAATCAGAAATTTGCAAATATTTCAAAAAGGGTGGGGATTAGGTATAGGAACCTTTATTGAAACATTGCTTTATTTTTGCTCTAGAATTCAAAATCGATAAAAAAATATAGGGTGTCCCATTTAAAAAACATAACTTTGATATGGTACTTTTTTTAATCACCCTGTATAAATGCAAATATTTTTAAATGAAGGTCCTCTACCGTCTGTATACATCCTGCAAAAGAATTTTCTAAAAATTTTCATGGGCTTTCGTATAAACTCCGTGGCGGTTGGGGTGCCCCACCCTGTATATAAATATCATTAATATAATCAGATTTTAGATAATTTTTCTATTAGGGTAATAAAAGCATATTTACCTCCGTCGTTGAATCGCACGGTCCATCATTGCGATAATAAGAAAAATTTCCATCGCCGCTTGATTCAACATACGGACACTGAAGGTTGCTATGTGTGTTGCTGTTATGAAAATTGTTTATGTTGTCACCATGAACTGGATCGTCAAAAATGTTGTTATCTGCAAATGGATCTGGTTCATCAAAATTGTCGTCATCATCATCAAATGGGTCCGGTTCGTCAAAAATCTCAACTAAATTGTCGTCTTCTCCCATATTGACTGGTTCATCCAAGATTTCGAAATCACCACCGCGGTGGGCCCAGTTACCCGCGTCTACTGTTTCATCTGAATACACAAATACACAGAATTTCGACTCTCTGGTCGTTCAATAATTTCATCTATTTGAAACTGCATTTTTAAAAACTTACATACACACACACACATAAATATATATATATATATATATATATATATATATATATATATATATATATATATATATATATATATATATATATATATATATATATATATATATATATATATATATATATATATATATATATATATTTTTTTTTTTTTTTTTTTTTAAAATATGTAGTAAATAGATAGAAATTAAAAATAACTTAAAAATACATCTTCAAAACTAATTAAGTAACTAACTATCCGTCCAATAAATTTCTATAGATATTATTATTTAACATATTTCGTCTCAACAATTAGGACAGGTGTGCCTTCTACTATATTTTGATTCTCATTTTTTAAAAATGCTTTAATATTTTAGAAATGACAAAAAATTGAAGTTATTACTTTTGCCTGCATTTTGCTTGAGATACATCTTATTTTTAAAAATTTAAACTTGTGCTTTTAGCAAATGTACGTGACCCTTAATAAAAAGGTTTTTTAATTACAATACAGGGTGTTCCATTTAACTTAAGGAAGTTATTTAATACAATGTGTGTCCAAACTTTAAGCAATTTTTTTCAACACTCTGTATAATACTATGGTAAAACTTTTATGTAATAGTTTATATATATATATATATATATATATATATATATATATATATATATATATATATATATATATATATATATCGTTACACTTATAGAAGAACGACACAACTCAAAATTCAACATTTGTCAATATAATGGTTTAAAGATTAATGTTTCTTTTACTTTATCATATTAATTTAACATTGCAGACAAATTAAACGCTTTTATTATGGTTTAATGCCAAAAAGTATTGTAGTTAACTGGTAGTATAATATTTACTCTTGGAATAACAAACTTATGCTTGATAACTGCATATGTCTTTCTTCTTTAAAAAAAATATGCATTTTTTTTGCTTTTTTTTTAACTTTTATGTCATATATTATATTGTGACTTCCTGTAAAAAAAATATTTAAATGGTTTTTATAATGTGACACTAAAATAAAGTTGAAATAAACAAAAAAATATTTGTTTTTTTATTAAGAAATTACAAAAAATATTAACAAAACAAGAACAGTAAATGGCACTTAAAGGTTATTGTAAAAATCTGCATAACATGAGGGAATACCTGCATCTTTCAGTAAATCTTGAAGATCTGACCGCTTACGTTCACTAATTTTTATTTTAGATTTGTATGCAGGTTCAAGGGTCAATGATATGTTACTCTTGCCGCGAACTGTTTTGACAGTCATTTCCAAAAAGTCTGCCTGTGAGTACGATGTTTTATAAAAACTGTAAATGGATAATTTTTTTCAATTTTTATAACCCTGATATCGCTTAATTTGTCGCCTCCAACGAAATTTCCAATCCTTCCATTTAAATCTTTTAGATCGAAAAATCCCTAAAAGATAGCTCCTTTACTTGAAATGGCTTACCACTTTTTTGCAGTTCGAATTAAAGTGTGTACTGTTAGGTAAGTATATGGGCTTGATTTAAGTAACGCTTACTTGCCGCTCAATCACAGAATGTGCACAAACTCCCTGTTCTGCGTATGTCCTGTTACAAGGAATTTATGGCATATAGATCTAATATTAGATACATTTTTAATGCATACATATACATAGAAATTATGTACTTGTTTTTCTGCTGGCCAACGCAATTATCTGAGTAAAAAACCAGTTCAAGATCATCGCATTCAGATCTATTTTTGGATGTATGCTCTATATAGCTCAGCAAGCAAGATCCTATCTCATTTGCTCCTCGATTGCCATTTGTCTCATCCCAGACATAGCAGAAACATTCGTCTAAATTAGCGTTTCCTTTCATTTCATAGACGGTAAAATTCAAAACATTTAATTTAGATTTGTAGTAGAAAAGGGACACATTTCCCTTTGGGGCATGGCATAACAGCTTGCAAATCAAATACAGCGACTACATAGTTGTTGCTAATTTATTTTTCGTTGTTTTTTCTAATCGTGACAAATCCTTTTCCATGATATGATTTTCATATTCAGTACTTAGTTCTTCTTTTTGAGTGTCTGAGGCATTATCATAGGAAACACACAACGAACATTGGTCCTTTTTAGGCGTAAAGAAAGAAATATTAAAGTTCTTGTGAAAAACTTGGTGATAAATAAGATACTTTCCATAAGGGATTTTTTTTTGGTTGCATTCCCCAACATAATCGCGATACAAATCAGCTAGTGATTTACCACCTTCTATGTATTCACGACTAGAGCGACTTCTCGTGTAGTGACTTTATCCGAGGAATGCTATTTATGTGGCGTTTCATTTCTTCCCTAATGTTGCTGAAGTTTTCGGTGGCTTTTTATGTTTTCCCTCTACGATCATTTGCTACTATTCCAAATTCCGAGCGCTTTTCTACACAACTGTACGAATTGGGCTGTCTGTGGGTGTCAATGTTGATTTAAAAAATGTTTTGCAGACTCGAATTTAGTTTCATTTAACGTGAAATAAAATCCATTATTATCGCGACGCTTATTTTCATGTACATGGTACTGATATTTGGGTTTTATGCCAACAATACAGGAGGATATAAAGTCGCGCTGTTTATTAGTATCTCCAAGACCCCAGTATTTTTTGAAATCCGTTCTCTTGTTTCATCTGTTATATTTAAGTAGCATTTAAGCCTACATGTACTTCTGCACGGGGGACCCATAAGGGTTTTTTCTTTCATTGGTTTGTTAGTTGTAGACGATATGTATGCTTTCCCTTGGGTCTTTTAACTTTTTCGCCAAATTTTCTTCCAGGTTGATTTATCAGCCTTACGTTTTCTTGATTTTTATTCTTATTAATTTCTGTGACATCTTCTTTATCTTGATCTAATCCATTGCTAACAAGAGATGATAAGGGAAAACTTTGATGGATGATGTTGATGATTCAGCGTCACTTTCTGACGGATTTATAATTGACTCCCAGTCGTAATATCTTCTGAAGTTGTTGATGAAAAGTCACTACCTGAACTTCCATCATTGGTATTGTTGTTGAATGTATTAAAGGACGATGGATTGACGTGGCCAAAAAAATAATTAAGTAATAATAAATTATAAACAGAAAGTTTATCAGTTAGACACTTAGAAACCATGATTTTTTTGTAAAAGCGGAAGATACTAACTTTTATCATATTCCAGTGTTATCAGAACAGGTCGGTATTGAGCATGTTCATGGTTCGGCGAATTGGGTTTTGTATTTATCAGGACGAAACCTTTAGACAGCCTAGAAAACGTAAACAGTTTAAGTACATAAAGATAAAGAATAGTTTTTATTGAAACGATTTTTTGATGTTGTCAAGAATGGACAATTATTAACAGGGTTTTAAAATTAAATTGTGATTTAGCGTTTAAATAAGGTTAGGTATCAGTATACTTGACAAATTAATAACAATAACCTTATACCCAAAATAATTTTGCTACAAAAATGAAGGGTCAAAAAAAGCCAATGCTTACTTCCAAGGTCGTTCCCCTATTACCAGAACTGCTTGCTATTGACTCGCTACATTTGCCTCCAAGTTCTCTTTTCTCCAGATATCACCTTCTACATTTTTGTTTAAAGCCAACTTACCAATAACTTCCCCCCGATCTCCCATCTTTATTTCTAGAATCAATTTAATACAACCAACCCACGGGACGAAAATAAAGACATCAATAAAATAATACCTAATTTCCTATTTATACAGTTGGTAACTATTTAATTGAACAATATTGCTATCTCAGAAACAGTAAGTAAGTAAATTTGACAACACTGAGAATCTATCCGGAATGAGCTTTAAAAAAAGGCAATTTTTTTCTAATATAACGACCTTTTGTAACTCTTACCGTTTTATGTTTTCAAGATAGCAATAGTGGTCAATTAAATAGTTGCCATGAATATAAATTTAAAAATATGTATAATAATTTATCTTTAAATTTACAAATATTAGCAGGCTTTTAGTTTAATCCGATTTCTGTAAATTAATTGGAGTTATATCTGAAAATATGTATTATTTTTTAAAAAAAAATCAAAAAATTTACACAATTTATTAAAAAAAAAAATGTATTTATAAAAAAAAACGACAAAAATCAAATTAATTCAGTAACATAAAAAGTAATTAAAAATTACAAGTATTCTATGGAAAATAGACTTATATATAATATGACCTTCTTACCTAAAATTGCAGCACACAAATTTCACATTTATTTACTCTCAATCGACCCAATCGATTTTATGACGTACTTCCACAAAATCAATTTTTAAAACTCTTGTTGGACCTTATCGACACTTTTTTGTATTATGACGATCTTCCATAAAATTAAGACCAGAACAACAATCTCGTTCGCGAATTGTAGAACTGTCGTTCTTCCGCATAACGCACGATGATTTGGTGAGGTGCAAAACGACACTATTGCCATCTGTCGGTAATGTTGTGATGTACAAGTTGTGACGATCTTACACATAAAAATAGGTTAGAAAAATCAATTGTTTTTATACGTTATCTATAAAATGCAATTTTTGAGAGACGTTCTTCTATAAATGGAGCGATATGTTGGGGAAACCCCGAAATTGGGTAAAACTAGTTTTACCCGGGTACCTTGGTACTATCCAATTAGCTGGATAAAAGGCAAAAAATTGGTCACTTCTTGATTTATCCGGGGGAATTTTAGATCTATCCACTGACAAATGGATAAACCCTTAGAATTCAAACTTTAATATAAATAACACTACTTACGTTCAAATTTAAACTGTTTTTTATAAGAGACTACAAAAAATTTTGTACAAAGGAAAAATAACTAAACATTGAGAATGACATAACGAATAGCGCTAAAAATCATATTAATTTTTCCATTTTACGTACAAATCATTATTTATTTGAACAGGTTAAGCTAGAGGGACATTTTGAATTACATAATACTCTAGTAGATTTACAACGACACTTAAGTGTAATGCATTTTGATTTACAATGACATCTTCTATATCCTTGACCACCAGACATAGATTGACTACTAGCAATTTGATAAGGATTTTCTTTCAGGCAAAACTTTTTTAATATCAAGGAGTTGGTTGTCACACTTTGTAAACTGATTTCTTGAAAACATTTCTTCAACTGTTCCACTCTCATTACCTAAAGACGATATGATTTTTAAAAAAAATATTGTTTAATCATTTATAACTTACCCAAAAAGATATAGCCTTCTTCATTTGCTTCGACAACTGACATTAAAAAATTTCTAAATTCGCCCCTTCCTCTATCAACATCGGGTATTTTTAGACGCACAGTGTCGCCCCATCACATGGAGGAAATTTAAGCCGACATTTCTTTCATTTTCTTAGTTGGTTTTCCAAATTGCTTTTTGCTTCTTGTCTGATTGAGAGAACTTGCTTTTTTTCTGGAACAATATTTACATATTCCATCGACCAAAGAACTTTGTTTGCTGCAAATTAAAAATTGTTTTGGGGCATCCTCACTCATAGAATTTGGAACATTATTTTCATCTTCCTATTGGTCTCCCCCCTTTATGGCGAAATTCGTTAATAATTTTTTTTTAACTCCTCTTCTGTTTCAATACCCTCTATAACCTATTAAAATCTTACATTACAACACGAAAAAAACTCAACAACTAAACTCATCCACAAGAAAACCAGCACTCTAAAATTATATCGAAGTTTTATGGTTTATATTTTTTAATTTTTCGCCAATCTGTAAGTTCACGTCTAGAAAATATGAAGTAGGTAGCAATTTGAAGAATTTTTTTTGGCAAGGTGGTAGAAAAAATATTTAAATTAGACTAAAGATAAGTTTTAAAACATTTTATTTCGATAAAAATTTACGGTGCTGTTTTTTCTTATAGCGAGTTTAAAAACATGTCTTACCTCTTTGGGTAGCGAAGAAGATTTAAGTCCAACTTTAATTTCAGATCCGAACATTGCTTTATAGGGCGAAAGTTTAATTCCGTCATGATATGCGCGATTTTTCATTAGTTGAACAAATCTCAACCCTTCTGACCAGTTTGTAGTTTTTTGGTCGCTCATCCATGTCATAAGCATGTTCTGGATGTCCTGATTTGCTCGTTCCACACTGCCTTGTGATTGGCTATGCCTAGGCTTCCCATGTACAATTTTGAGTCCATCCCACATCAAACACAATTCCTCGATAATACGGTTAGCGAATTCCCGACCTAGTTAAAAAAGATACATAATGAATTTAAATATTTTCAGACCTGACTGTACTTACCGTTATCTGATTGTAAGATGGCTGGTGCCCCAAATATGCAAAAAATATCCAATAAATTTTTCGCAACTTCTTCGCCGTCTTCGATTGCAAAGGTCTAATCTGTACGAATTTCGTCAAGTGGTCTTGGTAGACCATAATAAATTTATAACCCCTATCTGGATTTGACTGCATATCTATCAAGTCCACTTGGCAACGACTATTCATTTCTGAAAATACCATGGGCTTGACAACGATGCCCTTTTTAACAGACTTCTGTTTCTTTTGACATGCCACACAAAGTTTTAAGTATATCACTGACAACTTCCTGTGTTATATTTTTGTACTTTTATTTACTTCGTTCATCATACGATGCTTTCCGCCATGCCCGATTGCCAGGTGAATTTCATGTAAAATATCAAAACTTCTTCAACTCTGGCAAAATACCTTATGTTTGTTTCACCCTCGGCGACAGGAGCAATAAGCCTTTCAACACCACCAACTACACAAACATCAAACCTTTTTAAACGCCGGTACTGTAATGCCGATTTAGATTTTGCATCTTTCGCCTCTTTTACTGATTTTAAAAACTCACTGTATTGCATAGCATTCATACAAGATGTATTTGAGTCTTTACGCGACACTAACTCACAGAGCATTTCATTAAATCGCTCCTTAAAACACGACAACAATGTTAAATCACTCATTGTCCCACGATGTCTGAAACGTAACTGATTATTGCATTATCCAAGCACTCTGGGGAAATCTAGTATCATCCGGATAAATCTAGTATACAACGAAATATTTAAAAATATGTAGGTTTATCCACTATGCTTGGATAATTCTAGCTTTATCCGGGTAATTCTAGTATTATCCGATATTCGGGTTTTAACCGTAACATATATATATATATATATATATATATATATATATATATATATATATATATATATAATTTATTATAATTTGGAATACGGGAGTTTAAAGAGTTGCTAATTGCGATTCCGAGATCAGACTTTTACAATTAAAGATGATTAAAACACAATAATCCAATCCACTATATTGGGTCCGCTATCTTGTATTTTAAAATCTAATTTTGGATTCGTAATTGGCGACCCCCAAAATTTGGGTACCAAATTTGGTGCATTTTTAGTTTTGCAAATCTGACCTACGTTTCATAATCAACGACCCAAAAACCCCCGAATGGCAAATTTAACGCAAATCGGTTGGTTTTTAAACATACAGCCACCATATTGAAATTTTGACCCTACCACTTCAGCTTGTTAGGGGCAGCTTATCATGTACCTATGACTCATGCACCAAAAAACTTTCTTTGGGTACTCGTTACAATAAACCACGTCTGTACAGGTTGCAGAATATAGATTTTGTACGTACAAAACATTGATTAAACCTTACTTATAAAACAAAAAGCAAAAATACAGATAAAAAGAGCTGTCCATATTCGGTGACAAGTCTGTCACTGTTTTTAAGATATTTTTTTAAAATAGATACAAATGGTTTAAATAAAAAAGTTTTAAACAATTTTGTTTGTAATTCAATGCCGTTTTTCTCGCGATTGTATCATTTTTGGTTTTCAAGAGATTTTTAAATAACCCATAACACATTTTTTAAAACCACTTCGACAGAAAATGACTAAAAACTACTTCATAGCGCTAATACTAAGTACGTGTTCAATGTTTAAATGACCAGCACTAATCAACACTAATTTAAAAACATGTGGCTAAGTAGGCTCTGCGTTTAGAATAACCAAATAATGTTTAGAAGTAACTCAAAACCATTTTTTTAATAATCAACGGAAAATTATGAGAACTTTATTATATTTATTTTATTTATATTAAGGATTTAAAAAGATGATTTTTTTATGCACTGTCCGGATTTTTGTTTAACTATTCTAATTACCCGTTAAATAGTATTTTGGTTAATATTTTCTAGATTGTAATGTTGTAATTGTAATGTAATGGCGTGGTATTCGGGGAACTAGCCGGATCCACTATTGGCGATTTCAACTACCGATGAGGGCGCTGCGATACGTAAACAAATATGGTGGAAAGTTGGTATGATTTGTTTTGCCCCGGCACGCGATAGTTGTATTTCGCTTCCTTTTTGTGCGATTTACGGTAATTGTTGACTATCTTTTTGTGTTTTGCGAATATTGTGTTCAGTTTTTGCAAGTCTTTACAGTATTTTTGTTTAAAAACAGTCCATTGTGCCCTAGATTTTTGTGAAATCAGTGTAGTGTAATTTTTTCACCAAAATGAATGACGAAATATTTGTTACTTTGTCTTCTGTGTTTTCGTACCTTCCATCAACTGTGGATAGCAGATGCATTGTAGAAGGCAAAGCGTTAGTAAATGCCAAACACATTATTTTAATTTGTAACAGGTGAAACAGACAGTAATGTGGAAATACTTGCACTTTGTCTTCAAACAAGTGCCCTCAAGAGTAGTCCCCATGAAATTAAAGGAAAACTACTTATAGAAGACAAGAAAATAAACATTTCCAAGTTTTATGCAGCTGCAAAGCAGGTTTATCTGGGACTTACAAGCATATTGCTGCAGTTCTTTTACAATGCTCCAGGTAATAATATTTTTTTTTAATTTTAATTAATTAAACTGTGCTTATTATTATAGAACTATATCCAGCGCTCTTGCCTACTACCTATTCTTTTTTATTTTAGGTCTAGTATTTCTTCATTTGAAAAGCTGTCTAGTACAGATTTAAAATGTTATTGGAGCAATAAGAAAAAGGTAGTTCAGTTGGGCATATTTCGCCTACACTCTTCTAAAGATGGCCAATAAATTAAAGGTTTTAAAATATTTGATAAAATTTGTACATATTCAACAAATATTAATTTACATAAGGAAGGTGATACTTTAAATAGGAATGATAAAACATTTAATTTAAGAGCCATTTTAAGCTTCATAAAAACTAAAATAATTCTATCTACTATTGATAATTTATGTGTTTTTACATCAGGGTAAAATTTCTGTACAAGTGTGGACATTGAGTTTAAAACACTAAATGAATTTATTCCAGTTAAAGAATTTAAGTGTTTGTCTTCTTTAATTGTGGAACTAAATGATACCATAACATCCCCACTTGACACTTGCACTTGTTTATCAACAAATTCACGCCCGGGTTCTTTGTTCAGCACTAACAAACTTTGTACTACAACTTTTTCGTCTTCCGATAAGTCTTTATAAGACCTTGGTACCATATCTTCGGTAACTGAACTGTTTACAATAATTTCACACATTGGGACTTCACTAATGGTTGCATTTTCTTCATTTTTTACTTTCTGCCTCTTTGATCAACGGTCCTTGCGAGAACTGACTGTTGCCTGACCTATTTCTTTGTTGTCATTTAAATTAGAGTATGCTCTTTTCTTCGGTAAATTTAGGGAGGGCACTGCAAATCTCATTAATTTGGGCTGCTTTAAGTGGTTTCGGGCTAGTCCTTAAACAATATTAAAAAAAACTTAATAATAATTAAATCAATTCACTTAATAAACGAAATATTAATTAATATAACTCTTTTTATACCAAATTAAAGATGTCAAATTTAATTTACCTTTTGCACAATAATCTTCATTTCGAAAATGCTTTGAACACACATGCATATATTTTGTAACAGGCTTTCCCATCAATATTGCCTTTTCCCAAGCCTTCCTTTTATCTACATAGTCTTCCTGTCCCGAAGCGTTAACTATTTTTACACGAATGCCACTATTTTTTGTGGGAAAAGAATGAAAATGAATATCTCGTTCCCTGCCTTTCTTTGAATGACAACCATAGACACAACAATTTGTGTTGCTAACCTTTACAGCCCCAGACTGTCCAGACGTTGATGGCTCAGAAGTCATATTACTCATTTTCAATGAAAACAGTCTTTAACTTTAAT
Source organism: Listronotus oregonensis (assembly GCA_019359885.1). Taxonomy (NCBI): domain Eukaryota; kingdom Metazoa; phylum Arthropoda; class Insecta; order Coleoptera; family Curculionidae; genus Listronotus; species Listronotus oregonensis. The sequence goes on from JAHBCN010000919.1 coordinate 38,180, forward strand.
AAATTTACCACACTTTTACAACTATATCAAAACATAATTTCACGAACAGCAAAAATATAAACGGGAGGTCGATAATGGCATACCAGCTTCCTTAGTTCACATTTTTTCGCCTAGAGGGCGTCTAGATTTTTGGAATCGCGAATTGGGTATTACCCTTTCACCAAATGTTTGCGTAAAAAGGGTTTGTAAATTTACGGTCATCATTTATGATAAGCTGTTAAACTGATCATTTGAGAGAACTGAACGAATGACAGGAATTCTTACATTTTGCAGCATGGTAAGGTATCTTGGACCTGTTAGTGCCTGGTTCTAAAAAAAAGGAACTAATGGGATGATTTTTTAAAAAGTTTTGAAAAATAATAATTTAAAAGTATTCTAATTCAATCAAAAATTGGCAGAAAATAGTAGCATTAAATTAAATTATTTCGGCTAGAGTTTTTAGATTATGTTACCAAACATCCCGCACTACACATTAAATCCAAATCCCACTTGCAATCTGTGTGGATTGCGTAGTTCAGGATTTTCAATAGCCCAACAATGGGGATTTTTTTTTTAAATTCCACAGTTTGTAATATGAGTTTTATCTGACCAAAGGACTTTATTGAAAAAGCGGTTACGAGGTTTATAGAAATACCCATTACAAAAAACAATTCTTTTAAAATCCTCTGCTTGAAGGCCTTTTTCAATTGTTGTTGTAAGGATGGTATTTAGTTACTTTTATGACGTCATAAACGGTTGGTTTCGGAATGTAAAGTTTTGTTTCGCTTCTTCTTGTAAATAAAGTCCGATTTTCATTTAAATATTCTGGGATTTGCCAATAGGCATTAGGCCAGTAAAAACTTTCGAATTTCGATTTTACCATTTTAATTTTGACCCAAAAAACGCATATGTCGCCCATATTACTTTTTTGATAGCAATAACAATTACGGAGATACCCTATAAAAATGTCGAAAATGGGACATCCTGTACTTCAACGACGACACCGGCTGAATTTAGTTTTAAATGCTGGTTAGAAATTTGCATAAGGGTGGCAATTTTAAGGATCACACGAAGGACTATGCGACACACAACGAGAAACGCTATTGCGTTTCTCGTTGTGTATCGTGTGTCGTGGTAAAATCGAAATTCGAAAGTTTTTACTGGCCTAAGAGATACATGGAGAAATAACGAAAATGCCAATTTTAGAATAAGCCTATATTTTCTAAAATAAAGGAAGTACAGAAAATGTTTTATATAAAGATTTCTTTATAATCCGCCGATTTCAGAATAAGTTTACAGGGTCAGGTAAAAAAGTTATTAGACCTAACCTTTTTTTAGTGGAATACCCTATATATCTGACAAGATGACATATATTTTTTAAAAATATAACCTAACCCGAATGATATTTATTTTTAATGCAATTTATTTAAACTTTATTACTTTAAACCACAGTAGCATATCAAACAAAGCTATGTTAACATTCTGGTTGTTATTACCATTTAAATTCTTTTTTTTTTGCCTGGGTTGGCTTTGCACAAGAGTGCATACAGCCATTTAATTTAACTTAATTTTAATTTTATTTTTACAAAATAACTTGTCATGACAATTTTTTATATTTCTTTTCATTAAAAAAAAATATGTGATCATTCTGAAATTGTCTTTTTTTTTATTTTCCCCGTATCTCTTAGGCAAGCAAAAATGTTAAAATAATGATTGTACCATTTTAGGTACAATAACATTATTAATTTAGGAGATACCATATAAAATGTCGGAAATGGTACACCCTGTACATATCAAAATATACATGCATAACCCTCTTGACATTTTTTAAAATTTTAGAATATACATATATATATATATATATATATATATATATATATATATATATATATATATATATATATATATATATATATAAATATTATATATATATATATATATAATAATATATATATATATATATATATATATATATATATATATATATATATATATATATATATATATATATATATATATATATATATATATATATATATATATATATATGGTGACTCAGATTGAGTGCATGCATGGGGATCTCGGAAACCGTAAGAGATACGAAGTTGGTTAAATTATGGCAAAGTTGTGTATTTGCGTAACTAACCATGTCCACTTTAAAAAGGTGCATAATTCCGAGTACATCCGGAGATATCCGAAAAAAACGGAAATTTGCCGATTTCGTTTTTATTTTTTTCTGACGTTATTTAAAAAGATATGGAAAAAACAAAGACACTTTCTCATAGCCACTTTTTAAGCTCTACAAAAACCATCATCAACTTTATTTTTTTAAATACGGACCTGGGTTTTTTATTTAATTTTTCTGAACCCCTTATTATCCCAATTATAAAAATGTATAACACTTTTCCATATCTCTTTAAATAACGTCAGAAAAAAATTAAATCGAAATCGGCAAATTTCCGATTTATATATATATATATAATATAATTAATATATATATATTTATATAATATTATATATATATATATATATATATATATATATATATATATATATATATATATATATATATATATATATATATATATATATATATATATATATATATATATATATATATATATATACAGGTCTGAAACGACTTCCACCGACCATAGGAATTACATAATATGTTAAACATAGGCAATATTCGAGGTGGGTGGCCGTTGTTCAGGCTCATATCGCCGTCCGACGAAGCGATAGCGTCCTGATCTCGTTATATGTGTGTTTTATGGTTTTTGAAAAAATCAAAAGCTGCGGTTTCAAAAGTTCCTTGCAACTTTCATTTTTAAATAATTTTCAAACCTTTTAAAACAATATTAAAATAACTTTTTGCGTCAAAATCATCTGTTTACACAGATAATACAGGATATTATTTTAGCTTTTTAACGATGTATTACACATTATTAATAAGTTATTATTAGGGTTAAAAAGTGGTTAATAAAAAATAAATAATTATTTTTTTAAATTATTGAAATAAGAAATTTAAACCTAATATTGTTAAATAGCAATATTTTTTAATGCAACACTCAATTTTACAGAAATAAGTAAGAACCACTCAACGGCATTTATACTAAGTGCATATTTAATGGGCAAAGGACCAGCCATAATATAATATGTAAATTTATGTGTGACGAACCTATGTACTACAATGCACCAAACTGGTAATAAAAGCTATTTTATTCTATTGTATATCCCTACTTTTTCAATTTTTTTTTTAAAGATGCAGTTTTAAATAAATTTTTGCTGCGAAAAACGATTTTCTTCTTGTTTAACAATTAATTAACATATTGTGGTTGGTATCAACCTTTTGACTCAGTCTGTACTTTAAACAGCCTAATTTCCTTCCATCCTTAAGGCATATGTTTGCAAATTGCATTTAAACAAACAAACATACAAACACAACGGCTAATCACGTGCCCTTAGGCTAAAGATGATCCCTTGTCGCTGTCAAATTTTTCGGCGTTACCAAATTAGACTGCCAACAAAAACGGCACAAACAGAACTACAAAGGTCTTTTGACTGTTCGGAGGTCTTTGATGTCTACTTGAAATGTAAAAGTTTTATTTAAAAGGACGGAAAAGCCCTAACGAAGTTTCAAGTAATGTATGGTGGATGGAGGTGTATAACAAAAGAAGCTGAGCTGTTCTTTTTTTAGTTTGGATGTTTTTGTTTTAGGGGTCAAGTAGATATGTATCAGAGGTATTTTAACACAGGGATTATCTACTTTGAAAACAAAAAACATTTTGAGGCAAAGTAAATTGCTTTAGGATAAAGTAATGTGATCTAAATTTAGACGCAAAAAATAATGTTTTTCTTTTATTTTAAATGAAAGAAAGGATAATTTTGCATTTTTTTATAAAATACATATTTATAAACATAATGTCTTCAAGATACGTAGGCAATGTCAAAAGTTCTCGGCCTGAGGTAAAAAAAAACTGTTGTGTAGTAAATAAAGTGTCATTATTCTCTAAGTGGCATTTTTTATTTAGGTAAGTAAAAATGTACCGGGTGTCCAACTTAAAATAAAGAAGTAACATCATTTTCGGCTAAATCGGAAATTTTAAAAAACAATTGAATTATTCAAAACTGTCAACTATCTTAATATCAAGACCTAGACTATCAAGACTTGTAGAAAGCAATGTTGCAGACTCTACAGATGGTTTAAAGCTTATACAATCGTAAGATATTAGGATTATTTAATTAAATAAATAAAATGAATTAATCCTAATATTCTAAAATTTTATAAACTTAAACGAAATTAAAGTCATTAACACTATAACCCTATCGGGCGAGTGATGATCGCGTTGTTAAATTTAGCAATGGACTTATAGCGGAGTGATTTCGTGAGTCTATCGTGTCGTTTTTGGCGTAGAACCAGGTCAAACCAGTTAGGTTCCTTTGAGTATGTCACCGGGCACATGAAATCGTATTTTACATTTTTTTGTGGTCTCGAACTTTTTAAATTAATAAAAAGTGATTTTTTTAAATTAAAAAAATATATTTTTTCCGTTTTCACCGCCATAACTTTAAAACTATCAAAGATACCAAAAAAATTTTTGTGTCAAATTAAAGCTCAAACTGTAGCGCTTTTAACCTTATAAACTTTTTGGGCACAATTTGCACTTTCATGCCTTTAAAAATCAGATAAACTAAAAATATATATTTTTTGTGTTGAAATTTTCACCAATCGATAAACTTTTTTATTTTTAAAAATATTTTTATACATGCAGCGAAGAAAATATAGCCAATTAATAACAAAAGTTTTTGAAAAAAAAAATTTTTTCCTAGAGCGTATCGTTTGGCAACAGCGATTTTTTTTTTCAGACGTAAAAAAGTATTATCGGGATCCAATAGCCCCGCATGCGGATAGCGTGCGTAGTAATACATTAGTAGTGGTGGTTGTCGAAATTTAGAGTGTGCTGTATGTATTTAGAATTTTAAAACCATGAAGCGAATTAATTGTAAAAAAATTGTGTATGATGGATACAAATCTGTTTTACAAAGACCTAAAATACAAGGTTGTTATCATTACTATCAAGTGCTGAAAAAAGGCAGGAAAATCTAGCAAAAGAAATTCTGTTAAAAAAATGTTATTTTAAATGGCGAAATGAAAATAAAATATTATAAAGACTGTCGTAAATCTTACACAGATTCTCAAAACTATTATCATAATTTGCAATCAGACAGTGGCCGGTCCTTCAAATTATTGTGACACTAAACTTAAATGCGATACTTTTAATATTAGGAAAATGTGTTTTTTTGCAACAATAGTAAAAATAAAAAGAAGAAAAGTTAAATAAAAAATCTGTTTAAACAAGTAATTTAAATATTATTATGTACCTACATAGTATAGTTGGTACCTTTATATTAGTTTATATTTTGTACTGAAACAAAATACGAATTTCAATTTTATCCTTATAAATCATGTTTAGGGTATTTATTTTTTTACATAGTATCGAATCTTTTTAGGTAGCAGAAAAGCTACCTATCAAAGAAGTAATAAAGCTGCCAGGAATAGAAACGACATTAATATGATATCTAAATTACGTGGCTATAAAGATTTATTTGCGTTTGATGAGAAATATCATAAATTATGTTACAGCCACTACATCTCTGAAAGAAACATAAAATCGCACAAAAATAGGAAAACGGTTTCCGAACCTACCCGAAAATAGTTCGACAATATTTACCTTTTCTGCGAGTATTGGTAGTGATGTTCAGATAGATCTTTTACTTCCTAAAGAAATGTCCAAAATTTAAACTTTATTAAGAGCTGCTGCCATAATACGTAGTGCAATGGCTTTATGTCAACCCAAAATTGAATTTCCAACATGTACTTGTGTGAAAGAAGGACTAAAATGTTGTAAGGAGTGTAAATTTCGTTCCTGCAATATCATTATTAAAGATTTTAAGGCAGACATGGATTAAATTTACGTAAAATGTTACTAATGAAGCGCCTAAATAACTACTTACATATTACATTTTTGGGTCTGTAAAAAAAATCACCCACGGAATTGGACAATTTTTAAATTTGCAATGTTAAATATTCTTTAAGTATTATTATTTAAGGCAAAAAAAATGCGGATGATGTGGTTTTCACCAAGAAAAGCGCAATAAAAATTTTAAAAATTGGTCATTATTTGACATTTTATTTTAACGTTTTACATGTTACAAATTCATGCATGGCTTCAAGACGTTTACAGTGTTGCTAAACGGAAATATTATTAATTTATAATAAAAAACTTTGCCGTTACCATAAGGATAATTAAATCAAAAATATTTGATTTCAAGCCAGTTACAAATATAATTAGGGAAAATAAAAAGCCGCTTTAACTAACCAGCACTAATCATGACCGACCAGAACGGCGCATTTATAATATAAAAAAAAATTCAATTTAGCGAGGAAAACCTAACCGGAACTAACCCGAAACTAGATCATAGTTTGAAAGTTGTTGTTTGTTAGTTCTGGTTAGTTTTTATATAAAAAACCACCTTCAATAATAACAAATTATTACAAAAAGTCTGGCAACATTGCTTATTCAAGCAGCATTCAGACATGTCAAAGAATAGCATCGTATTATCTCTTTATATGTAAAAAAGAATGATATATTCCTGTTTACAAAAGACGTTTAACGAAGCCCTAGATTATATTTAATGTATGTACTATATTTCTCAAATTTAATTAAAAGACATAAAGCATCCGCAATTTTTTGTTGCTAAAAATGTTTAAAAAATATTGAAGTTTTGAATGTATAATAAAAAAAATAACGAATCCCGTGGGTGGTTTTCTTTACCAGCAACCAATAAAAAAAAGATTAATAAAACTAGGTACTAATTAGGTGGGTAATTAATAACAATGATTGATATTTTTGTATGGGTTTAAAAATCTACCCACATGTTTTGGATATTTAAATTTTTGTCTTTTCTAAACAACTTAAGCAGCCCTTAGATCTGCGTTTAAACCTGTTGATACAACTTTAACTACCTACTACATTTCCACCGGACCGTAAGATCTTTGTAGTCAGCCGACTCGCTAAGTCAAGCGCAAAAATATGACTTTGGCCTTTAAAAAAATATCACTGACTCAATACTATAAAAGGAATCTAAAAAAATTTTGTTTTAAAAACTTTTTTTAAACAGTAGCTACAATTTGTACGCAGCATGTATGTATAAATATTCAATAATAAACTTTTTTCTCGATTGCCTAAAATTACGCTACTAAAAATAACAATTTTGAGTTTCGTACTATTTTAAAAATTTAACAAAAAAATATCAGCTTCAAGTAAGACGTTGTTGTGTCTACTTTAATCTAAAAAAATTAACTTGATAGCATGAATATTATTAAAGATATAGCAGTGGAGAAGTTAAAATACGTGTTTTATTGAAAACCGATTTTTTTTGGGTTTTTCGAAATAAAAAAGCTCTGGACCACTAAAAAATGTCGTAAAAAGTGATTTCGTGTACACGATTACCTTATTAAAGAATCCCACCAAGTCTGGTTTGGTTCTACGCCGGTTTTTTTTTCTCGATAACTAAGCGACTTTTCTTCCAAATTTTACTCCACTATTAGCAATCGTTAAAAGTTAACAAAGGTTTAGAATGTTTAACAAAATGTCAGATTTTGACAGGTTGCCTACTAAAATCATGGAATAACACTGACAATGACGTTTTGTTAAACATTCTAAACCGTTGTTAACTTTTAACAATAGGCGTTTTTCATGATTTTTTTTTAGCCTATTGCAAAGCCACATGAAAATAAAGGCCAAAAATATTTTTTCCCGATTTTTTTGGCCTCCGGAAACGCCTTAAAAATCAATTTTAAGTTTGAATTTTGGAGGCCCGTGACGTCACGACCCTAAATTTTCTATTGGTGGAATTTCTGCTTTGTTGTCAGCTTTTTGTTATTCGATACGCCTGTCATCAAATATCGATATGCGGAACATCTACAAAGTTGGCGTTTCCTGTCAATTGTCATATTGTCAATGTCAACCTGTATAACCTGTAACCTCTAATATTTATTAATAATTTCTAATTTGTAAATAGTGTGTGTTCTTTCCAAATATTCCAATTTATTACTATAGTTATTATTATCGCCAAACTTTCCTTGATATGAACCCTTTTTACGAGTAAATTTCCATTATTTTATTCAAAATGAAAAAAAAGTGTATTCTTATTATTTGCGAAACCGAAGCCGGCCGAGTTTAGGATCTTCGAAAATATTCTTTTCTCCTCCAAAACAAGACGATAGGAGAAAAGCCTGGTGTGCTGCTGTAGGTATTGAGATAATGCCCAAAGGACATGCCTATTATTGTTGTGAAAACCATTTTGATGTAAGTTTTTATGTTTTATTCCAATTGAAACTATTTAGGTAGTCTGGCTGTGTTTTAGTGTAAAGTCTAAAAAGCATTTCGCATTTTAGAATTTCGTTAAAATCGATACGATTGTCGATATCGATAGTTCCTAAACAGACTTGGCATCCATGTTGAATTTGATTGGTTAGGGGAGTGGCGGGCTATTTAAATTACAATGATAATTAAACCTTAAATAGAAAAGTAAGGGGTTTGTATTTTTCCGTGTTATTTAGCAGGTTTTGCTTAATTGTGTTTCTATTTTTAATTTTTACATACAAAATTATCAATATCAATTGAGTGAAAATACCCTATTGCTAAGTCCATTGCTAAATTTAACAAAGCGATCATCATCCGCAAAAAAAAATCCTTTTTTTTAACTGGGTCTTTTGTCAGTGTATCAGCTATCGTAATCTTACCCAGATTTTATAAGCTATTAAAAGATAACCCTATATCCCTTTATATTATATAAAATTGATTACAGAAGCCTGGGCAAATAAAACTATCTTAAACTTTACGGCCGCAAGCCGCAACTAACATAACTTCAATAAGGGTGAAATAAGGGTGAGTATCCGCTGGGTCCCAGGGTGCGCATAAATCACAAATCGGGGGTCATCCCAGTTATCAGTCGTAAATATATAACTCTGTCCTATGAAAGCAATCTGCTTGCAAATCTCCATGAGTCATCAAGCTCTTGCGATGTATTATCTATTAAAGTATTCTACGGGGAATTGCTGAAATGCAGTTTTGTATTTTTAGCCCAGTCTGTAGGTAATTTTCATGACTTTAATTTGTAACAGGTTGAAAGGTGTTAGAAGTTGCAGAGGGTAATTACCTGAATATGACTATATAGTTTTAGACTCCAAAAATGAGTGCTGGGGTGGGGGGTAGAGGGTTAAAAGTGCAAAAACGTGTTTTTCGCTTCTGCAAGCGCCATTGTTAATTTTAGAGGAATATGTTCAAAATGTTTTTTAGGTATTAAAAAAACCCATAATTTAAGCCCAGCTAAAATTGATTTGGTTTATTTGTTTATGAAAAAATGCGAAAATACCGTTAAAAATAGCCATTTTTTGAAATGTTGATAATTATTGCAAAAATATTTTTTTATTCATTTCTGTCATTGCAAGACATGGGTTTTTTTAATTCTTAATTAAATAAGAGGTTCTTAAGCATAATTGGATAATTTTTTGCTAAGATAATTAAGTTTTACTGATTTTAGAGCCCCAATCTAGTAGGCTATATATTTTTTGTTTATAAATATTTTAGGTATTACAAACTCTCTTTTGCTTTTTTAAGACTTATATTTTACTAGTTTAGATCAACAAAAGAAAAAAAAAATAATATTAAGTCCTTCGTCTTAAGCCTTAAAAAAAAGGTACTTTTATCTTAATAAACAATTGGGGCAGGAGCGCCCCCTGCATAAGTTAAGAATTTTAAACCAAGAAATATGGAAAGCTGGTTTCAAAACAAATATTTTGGAAAAAAAAGTCTCTATGACCAGTAGGTATCGAGTTAATATTTTTTTTTAAGTAATGTTTTAAATTTTTATAATAATTAAAATTAATTTGGACGGCATTTAATAGTATAATACTTAAACTTAGTATACCGCACAATAAAAAAATGTTATATTTGTATTTTATTGCTAAAAGATGTGTGACTGATACTTTCGTCGGCGCCAGGGTGGTAGTGGTGGGGATAGAAGCTCTTGGACTGAAAAACTGAAATCGAAAGTTTAAATCAGCGAAGCGCGAACAAAATAGTAATATTTTTGCAAATTTTTATCGGATCAAGCTTTTTTTTTAAATCTAGGGTAGCGCAAAAAGTTATAAATAATGGTGCATTGAGTTTTTAAAAATTATAATATTTTTTTAATTTTTTTAAATCCATGCGTCTCAGCTCATTTTTATTGGTAATATTGAAGGCACTTTAGAAATCAAAAAGCCAGATTGGTATTCATGAATCCTCCAATTAAAATGGTATTGGCGAGAGATCAATTAATATATCTAAAACTGAAACTGAAATTTTAGCTTCAGATTTATTAATTGATATGTCGACTAATAGGGTTTCAGATAAAAAATTTATATATAAATAAAATTAGGTTTAATTGATTACACAGGCCCACAAAAAAAAATGGTGTGTGCTGGGTATGGGTATAGGATTTTCTGGAGTATTTTTTTTTCGCTGAACACAAATCTGAAGTAAAAATTGGGGTCAAACAGCAAATAATGAAGAAAAGGCATAATTTCAGATATTAACGATTTTTTTTAAATGTACAGCGTCAATATCTTAAAAACTATTAACGACACGTATGCCTTTGGAAAAAATCGAAAATTCATATTTTTTTATTTTTGAATGTTTATTACATATTATAATTAATTTGAAATTTAAATAAATAAAATTTTTTTTTTTCAAAAATATTTGTTTTGAAACCAGCTTTCCATATTTCTTGGTATAAAATTCTTAACTTATGCAGGCGCATAATGAGCTTCAATTGTTTATTAACAAAAAAGTACCTTTTCTCAGGGCTCAAAACGAAGGACTTAATATTATTTTTGTTATTTTGTTGATCTAAATTAGTTAAATATAAGTCTTGAAAAGCAAAAGAAAGTCTGTAATAGCTAAAATACTTATAAACAAAAAAAGATATAGCCTACTAAATTAGGGCTATAAAATCAGTAAAACTCAATTATCTTAGCAAAAAATTATCCGATCATGCTTTAGGACCTCTCGTTTAATTAAGAATTAAAAAACCTATGTTTTGCAATAACAGAAATGGATAAAACATATTTTTGCAATAATTATCAACATTTCCAAAAATGGATATTTTTAACGGTTTTTTTTGCATTTTTTCATAAACAAATGAACCAAATTAATTTTAGCCGGGCTCAAGTCAAAGGTTTTATTTAATACCTAAAACAAAAAATTTTGAACGTATTCCTCTAAAATTAACAATGGCGATTGCAGAAGCGAAAAACACGTTTTTAGCACTTTTAACCCTCCACCCCCACCTTTGCACACATTTTTCGAGTCTAAAACTATATAGTCATATTCAGGTAATCACCCTCTACAACTTTTAACACCCCTCAACCTGTTACAAATTAACGTCATAAACAGCCCTTATTTTAACCTACAGACTGGGCTATTTAGGTAAAAAGTATTTCAAATATATATCAACTAGATTGAAATATTGATTTTAAACTTTCCATTTCTTATCAATTTGCAATTACCTCTTTTCTTCATTATATTTTTTTTCATCTTTGTGAGAGCCCACGAAGGATTATATGGAGTCCAAATATAAGGTACCGTGGTTGGGTGTTGGGGTTTTTGGATTTTTAACCCATTTTATCCCTGATTTGTCAATTTAAGCTCCGTAATATGCAGATTTGATTTGAGAACGTACAACGACAACGTAGAAGGTACTACCACTGATGTATACAAAAGACTAATATCACTGAAAGTTTTCCATTAATATCTGGATATTATTACCCAGACGCGACCTACAGTGTAACGTGGTTTTTAAAACACCCAACGCCACACATTATTCACTGGCGGTCACCTATCGAATTACTAACCGTGCCTGGCGTGGCCTAACTTATGTTACCGTAAAATACCGAATTTAGTGAATGTTAACATTTGCCGGTAAATGTCAAATATAAAAACAAAAACTGAACGAGCACTAACTGCGTTCTGGTTAAAACTGATAATTTTGGTTAGGTTCATTAGTTTTGGTTCTTGCTAACCAGAAGGCACCAAAGCAGATAGTTTTGGTAGATACTCGTTAAGTTTTTTTATTTGATCTTTACTGCCGACATTCACCAGTTTTGGACTTAACAACTGTAACATATACAATACAGTGCCCATCAGCGTACTAGGTACATAGGGGGAGCTTAGACAGATTTACTGGCGTCCTTTTCGAGTTAAATTTTCACACTTGAAGCAACCCGAGCTCGTCCGAAACGCCGCGTCGACAAAAACTACGACCTCCAGTCAGTAAGCATGTACGATGTACACAATAATTACTAACTTTAGTATTTAATTTGCTATCGAGTCGTGCGAACGGGATGTTCATGAAAGCAGTTAGCGATCGAGAAGCACCACTTAGGGCTTATGTCCATGCGTTTTGAAATTTAATAACCGATTGAGACAGATATTAAATAACAAAACATAGTTTTCTATGTTCAGATTACGAGCCGAAGCAAATTAAAAAGTATGTTCTCAAAAATTAAAATTAATTTCTAAAAATTTAAATAAATAATAATAAATAATAAATAATAATACATAAATTTTAGGAAAAAAAACTGTTTTTCTAACGGAAAAATAAAAACAATAATTATAATAAATGTTCAAATAAACCCCCTTCTTGATCTAAGCAAAAACCCAGACGATCATAAAAGCTTCGCCTAACATTTGCCCGCAATATTTGTCGATAGGATTTTCCTTGAAAATACCATTTGACTATTTGTGCCTTTTCCCAAATCTTGAAAACATCCATTTTAATTTTGTCAAAATTAACTTTGAAATTTGAGCACACACAACTTTATCGCTTCGGCTGGAAATGCAAAAAGTATTGGAATTTCTAAAAATAAATACAGAGAGCATGGTTTACTAGAATTCGGACGATAGTCAATTCGACACTCGCGCCTATGTCCCTAGTAGGTTGAAGGGCACTGTATATACAATGTGCTTCACCCTGGCTGCTCGGCCTATCCTCTGCTTGGCGAGGGTAGCCTGATGGGAGATAATCCGCTACCATGGAGCTGGTGTTAGCCCATGAAGATATTAACGTTCCTAATTAAATTTTTAGATTTTTTCCGCGTCAGCTTAAAGAGGTGTCCGCGAATTCAATGGGAAAAGTTCCTATTTACGTACTGTTTGGTCATTAAGTTTGTCATTTTTATTGTCTATTGCAGGAAAAAAGAACAACCTGCTTTATATAAAGATTTACTGATTAGAGATGCACAGTTTTGAAACAAATGAGTTTAAATTATATGTTTTTTTTTGTGATTCTTCAAAAAATTTTCTTTTTCTTATTTTAACTTCAAAACCATAAGAGGTACGAAAAAAACCAAGGAAAAGAAAAATGTAGCATTTTTTGTAACAATTATTTTTTTTGTGGCATAAAAATTAACGGAGTTATAACCGATTTAAACTTTCACTATAGTGCGAGGACTGCTTTTCCGCAGCCCTTTGACCTATTACCTATTAAATATGAAGGGTCTCGAGCCTTTCTAACATACATAGGCTTGTAGCCCTCAAAGTTACCTTTAAAATTATTTTTTGTAGGACGTAATAGCTTCAAAATTAACAGAGTTACACAAAAATTTATAGTCATGAAGAATGTACAACGAAATATTGAATATTTTTAAACAAAATTTTTTATTTTATTTTGGCAAAGGGGTGTTTCTTAAGGGTTGGAAGGATATAGACAATTAAAAATTACTTCGTGTTCAAAAAATAAACTTTAGAACCAACAAAATTTAAAATCAAAACATCAGTAGTCATTAAAAAATATTTTTTTTATTTTATTTTTGTCAAAGGGGTGGTTCTTAAGGGTTGCTAGGGTGTAGACAATAAGTAGAGATAATAAACTGTACTACTAAAATTGGGCAAAACCTAAAAATTGGTAGTCATTAAATATTTTTTTATTTTATTTTCTGCAAAGGGGTAGTTTTTAGGGGTTAAAAAGTGGTAACTAATAATTTTAATAAAATGCTATAAATTTTCTCCAGTAAAACTGCAATTGTAATGTTACAAATCGTTAAAAGATTTTTTTCTATATTATTTTCATCAAAAGAGTAGTTTTTAAATATTCTTAAGGGTTGATATTTCAAAATACACCAATTTTATATTGTACAATACGTTAGGATATCTATCCCACATAAATAAAAGACATTTGAATCAAAAAAAAGCCGAAAAACCTATAAAATCTATTTTTTCGATAAGGGTTGGTTTTCACCCCTTAAAAACAATTTGCACACCTTGCGACCATATAGATTTTGATATGGAGGGTAAGATAAGCTTAATTTCAAATTTTTAAGAAAGTCGGAGCATATATAAAAAATTCGGAGATATGACACTATTTTGAGCTTGACTGCCTGGACTATTAACCTCGCTGATCAGACAAAGTATTTTTACCCGGCAAATATCATTAAAGCTAATAGTATCCTAATTAAACTGGCTAATATTAAAGCGTCAAAAAGTAAGAAAATGATATGTTTAATATTTTACTGAAAATGAGAATAGAGATGAAAAATCAAAGTTAAGGATTAGATCAAAAACCCTAGATATTTCTTTATTCAGTAAAAAAAGAGTATGGTTTACCAAAAACAATTTATGCCAGTCAGCGTATAATAAAGTCATGTTTTAATTTATTAAAAAATTGAATTAGACATTGTATTAAATGTACTCAATGAACCATTATCAAAATTTATTGCTCTCTTAGATATGTAAATAAATTAATCTGAAAAATAAGATTAAATAATAAAATTAATAAACTATTTGTTTTAATTAAGTTTTGTAATAAATAGATACTTGACCTAAATAAAATAAGAAAAAAATATTTTGGTAAACAAAAGAATTCAATAAAGACAATGCTTAAAAGAAAACTTAAATAGAATAATATTGTATTTTGTAGTTGTTTCAGTATATATATATATATATATATATATAATATATATATATATATATATATATATATATATATATATATATATATATATATATATATATATATAAATATATATATATATATATATATATATATATATATATATATATATATATATATATATATATATATATATATAATATATATATATATATATATATATATATATATATATATATATATATATATATATATATATATATATTCTGAGTTTTTTTTTTTTCTTGGGATTTTTGGTTCAACAACAAATCAAAACTATTTTTGTTCCATTTAAAAAGTTTTATTTCAGACGTTTCGGCTGATTTCAGCCTTTATCAAGATTTTTCTATCTAAAACAATTATACAACTAAGCTTTGATGTTAGAGTATATGTTAACAATGTACAATATTTATAAAAATGTTTTAAATTTTTTATCGACTTACCCAAAAAGGTTATTCCAGATATAATTGTAACATTTTATTAAATAAGCTTATGTACCCTATAATTCATAATAAGACTAAAACCCAATTGTTGGATTCGTTATATATTCCCTCTAATATTACATGATACTTACCTATGAAATGACTATATCTTGATAAGCTTAGGTGATACAGGAAAAACTGTTTTTAAATCTTAACACCCTGCTGCGTCACGTACGGGGAAATCTGGGAATTAAGTAGATTTAAAAAGACATAAATGTTATCTAAGGAACGGCAGGAAAGCTTTAACGCCATAATTATTAAATCCCTTAAATAAGAGTAAATAAGTCATTAAATATTGGTAGAAATATTCAACATTTCGCTTCCCCCAATCTTCTACTTACTAAAGCTTAAATGTCGATATGCGCCAGCCCAGGCGAGAAGATATACAAAATTAAGATAGCTGATGGAAAGGCTATAAAAAAACTAAGTAAGTGTAGAAGTTCCTTAAACAAACAACTACAACATATATATATATATATATATGTTTTTTTATTATATATATATATATATATATATATATATATATATATATATATATATATATATATATATATATATATATATATATATATATATATATATATATATATATATATATATATATAATATATATATATATATATATATATATATATATATATATATATATATATATATATATTTATATATAAATTTTTATATAAAAATATATATATATATATATATATATATATATATATATATATATATATATATATATATATATATATATATATATATATATATATATATATATATTTATAAATTTTAAAAGAAAAAGTTCTTTTTCTAAATAAGAAAAAAATTAATAATAAAGCCTTTTGGATATTACTCGATCAGGCAGTTAAAAAAAAAAAAATATGTTTAACATTGACAAGTTGCAGAGGGCTACAGAAATAATTTAGAAAAAACAGCCGAAACCATATCAGATAAACTTAGAAGCCCAGGATGATTAACCAGACACCAGTTCATTTTAGGGACAGCCCACGAAAACATATAGACCTCAGTACGTAGTACCGTGAAAGCTGTTCATGCACAAAAACATGTAGGTATTGCATATCATGACACCTTTTCAACAACCTGGTAGTGCCACCATAACCATGAAAATAATTTCTATCTCTGAATTACCCCCATTAACGTCTAAGTAATGTCATTCTCACAGGATCTACAGTTTAACGTTGTTTCGTACCACAACAAACGGTGTTGTCTGGCGGTCACCCTTCCAATTACTAGCCGTACCCGGCGTCGCTTAAATTCGCTTTTCCCACAGGAGGCATTATCATTTTACCATTTACCATTTCACAGAGCTTTATTCATAAGTAAATAAGTTACAATACATCTTTAACTACTACAAACAATACATGTATATTATATGTACATTCTGTGTGCCTTGTTTAGGCTTTTAGAATGGAGATGACGGTCAGTGTACTGGTCGTGGGCAATTGTTTACCCTGGGTAGTGTTGATGCAAGGTTAATAAGTTAAGAACCCTCCGATATTAATTTTAAAAGTTCTCTCATACTATTCATTGCAGTAGCTTAAAAGAAATAATTCTGTGTGAGGTATATATAGATATTTTGTAATGAACTTGTTTTTAATAGCCTGATATGTTTGTGAGTGGACATCTCGTTGATACTCTTCACTATTAGTATTCTGTATAAATACTAATGGGTTTAAAGGCCGAGGGCATCCCTAGCCCTATACTATTGAAAATGTTGACAAAAGTGGCACACACATCCTGTTCGCAATTATCGTGTTTTGCAAAAAGTGGCGCCCACATCCTGTGTTTTCCATCCCTAAGCCCATCTGGATCTGGATAAACTCGGTCTCTTAATTTAAAGATACGGGTGTACTTGTTGGTTTAAAATTGGTTCCAAAACCACGGGCCATGGAATTCACATCGCTGAATGGGTTGGGCCTCGTTTATCTCTGTTACTTCAATTTGTTTCTGGTTTTCTATGGCTTTGTGGAAGCGCAATATGTGTAATCCTTATAGCACCTAACATGAAGGGTGATTGACATCCCTTCTGCTTGGGGCGAATTTTCTTCGGTGCTTGTACTTTTTAATTTTGCGATTGCTACCTTTGCCCCTTTCTCTGTATTGTTTATTACCCTTTCAGGCGCAAGGGAAAAGAGAAATAAGACTTCGCTGCAGGCGCTTTATATGTTCTCTGCCTTTCAGAGATCTATGTCGCCCCCGAACCACAGGGGTAGCAATTTGTTGACTTGACAATTGGCCGGCAAAGGCGGCTCCTTCGGGGTGCCGCCGCGCCGATGTATATGTCTCTACCACTTGGTCGGCAGGGGCGGCTCCTTCTAGGTGCCGCTGCGCCGAAATAAGTTGTGGTTGAGTACAGACCCCTTCTCCCCGGACTGATTAAAAAATTTCTTTTTGAGGTTTTCAATTTTTTTGTTCTTGTGTTACAAAATTTTAGAAGACTTACTGTTAGATTTTTCATCTTTACAAAAAAACTTAGGTTTAAATTTTAATTTACTTTTTTTTAATTTAGATTAAAATAGCCATAACAACAAAAAAACAGTCCGTACGTGATCTCCAGTGATAACTAATGAAATAAGTAAGTATTTCATTTCTTTAGAATTTATTAAAAATACCTTCAGGACAAATTCCTGTGTTATGAACTATCTGGATTTTTAATATATTCACACAGCCCCTTATGGCCAAATATAAACGCCGAAATAACAAAGCCTTTCCTAGGCACAAACTACGACTTAATAAATCACTAAACAAAATAACAACCAAACAAAGAAAATCAACCGTGATTTCAACTCTTTTTTTACCGTGAATTTACGAACAAAAAATAAAAACCAAAATAATTCCGCGAAATAATGAATTGAAATTATTAGATTTTTTTTCAATCAATCAAAGAATTAATCACGAGAGAAAATAAACGCAAATAAACCCGAAAAATAATCTGGAGATCCACACCCAAAGGAAGAAAAGCGCTATCAGCTAGGCGGCAGAAGTAAGCACGACGCCGGCCTAACTTACACTGCCGATTTCAGTAATTTGACCTGTATTTATACGATTCCGCGTTAAGCTTTTTTATTTATATCCATTTATTTGGCCAATCAGCGCCCGGCTTACCTTGGTTTTATGGTAGGCGTGGCATATTCACGGGAAGCGGTATTTCGATGCGGCAAAGGCAGATGGCAATACATGTCTCTTCGGCCCCGGAATCGAATCCGAGTCGCCCGCGTGCTAGGCTGGTTTACTGAGCTCTATGCCGCCGAGAGAGGCAAAAAGAACATTTAAATATAAATATGTGATTTTTAAGCTTAAGAAAATACATCCATAGCCAATAGACATTATGAATATTGCTAAATTTTTTTAACTGGCAAACTTAAGTACTGTAAGTACATCTTAAGAATATTAAATATAATTTTTTCCTTTGTTTAAACTTACTTTTATTATCATAGTGCTTTATAATTTGTAAGCTGTTGGTACCTTGCTTGCTAAATGCCAGAGCCTGCTTTCCTTTATTTGTTCGTTTACCCCCGTCAATCAAACGTAGTGTGTGAAAGTTAATAGGACTTGTATTTGGGTCACCGTTATTTTAATTTTATAATTTCGATTATATTAAATATATGAAATTAGGAAGCGGATCTCTATATAAGTATATTTTGCTCTTTCTAAATTAACAGAAAATTTTAAGTACCCAATTGTTTGATTTTCGTTAAGTAAAAGTAGTAAAAGTCCTAAGATACAACCTATAATTAAGTTTTTTTGTGTAGATTATAAAATGTATGAGAAAAACGATTTGCATGTGTTAACATACTCTTTTATATCTTTTATTTCTCTTCCTCCTGCATTTTAATTACAGCCAAATATATACTGGCTGAATAAAAAAAAATAAAATAAGGCTTTTTTAAACTTTTATATTATTAAAATTAGTTTTTTTACATGTAGGGTTTTTGCGTTTAAATAACATTTAATTATACTCGCCTGGTTAACGTTTCTTTTATTTTAAATTTATAGAAAATCTCATTTTGATACTATTTACTTTAAGTAAAACGAATGAAAAAGTCATTGAGGAATGTCTGTTTCCAACGACTCTCTTCCTTATTACATTTTCTCAAGAATATAGACCATCCTTTTCCAATATATTCTTCAATTCGTATGGAGAATAATGAGAAGTGACGGGCCTTTCTGACAAAGGAGATATTGCATTTTTCTTTACTCTAAAAATGCAGACTAAACAAAAGCTCAAAAGGCCATTGACTATTCAGGGCAAGTATTCTATTTCAAGAGAAGGAATTACAATAATTTGGGTATTTATTTTCGAAAATATATAAAACACATTTTTATTTGTTCCAGGGTCCCTTTGTAATAAAAACTGTGTAGTTATTAATTATACAAGGGTGTTTAAATATGACCTGAACTTTTCTATTCAAAGGCAAACCTATGGCTTTAGCCGTCATTCTTGTAATAAGGCATTTAGTAGTCGCGCATAATTATTGGTCACTTTATTTATTTTTATTTAGTTATTGTCAAAATGATAAAGCGAGTAGTTCATATTTTTGTTTCATAACTCTTAATATTAAAGTCAGTTTTTTGCCAATGAGGTTGCCAAGCAAACACTTCGAGGACCATAGAGAAAGAAAACTTTATTAAAACTTAGGTGTTTAATTGGTGTAAGAAGTTTAAAAATGACCGCACAACGGTCGAAAAGCAGCACCCTAGAATTAATTCATTTATTTATTTATTTATCTATCTATAGTCTGCCTTAAATTACAATAAAAATATTGTATAGGAACAGTCCTAACGTAATCTAAAAATATATGTTTAGTATCAGTTTTCAATGATTTGTTTAAAAGTTTACTTTTACTAAAAGGTGCATATAGATGTTTCTCTGCCTAGTGTTTTTGTCATGGATATCAGAATTTCTTAGCAAATCTTCCTTATTTTAAAATACATAAAAACAATATTTCTTAATATATAAACCAGCTAATATTAGGATTCTCTTTTTTTTAAAGGTACACAACCGATCACTTTCAAAACTCTTTCTAATGATATTAAAATAAGTTTCTTTATACCACATACATTTGGATCAAAGGTTGACCATCCCAGTAGTAAAAGCCATATATCACTCTTGGTACAATGCAACTAGAGAACACCAATAATAATAATTTATGTCCAAAACCGTTTTTAAATTGCTGATCACATGTTGTGTTTAATGTAATTATTAAAGTATTACAGTCAGTTTTTTTTTAACACAAAGTAGTGTCAATCTAAATCCCCAAAAATGTGATACTAAGTTTGTTTTATCAGTTTATTTTTTATTTTTAATTCTCTTTCTAAGCATTGGTTTTTGCGAATAAATAATAAAATCTTATGTATAAGCTTCATTGGCATTAGGAAGTAATGAATTTAAAGAAAACCATATCACTTACAACACTTAATTTAATTATTTTGTAGGAGACTCTCGCTCTTACATGAAGTAATTACCAAAGTGTCATCTGCAAATATGGTGTAAAAGACATAATCTCTTATTAAATTAAGGCTTTTTATAAAGTAATGTAAAACTAACTTTGTAGATCTTTCACCTAACGACATCTTGTGAGATCTATCTGATACAGATCAAAACCGATCTATATCAGATAGCATCAGCAAGTTAATCTTAAGTAAAAATCTCTAAAAAATCCTAGTACTAATTCAGTATGTATTGAAATACATAAACGGGTAACATACATCTACGCCATCTGCTGACCAGAGGGAGAATGCTTCGTCCTTTGGTCAGCAGTTGACGTAGACTTCTGTTATCCGTTCATCCATTAATGTAGGTATAATAAAAATAGAACTGCTTCCATCACCGAGATCTGCGGTTTTAAAAGTTTGACAAAACAAACCAATATTGATTTAATAAGTGACTTACTAATAAAAGTATTTTTGCCATTATTGCTAATCATTACGTATTCGTATTGTTAGCTTCAGATTAACAATTGAGTTTTCTCTGCGTTACCAAGAAGTTTGCTAAAAATAGGTACCTAAATATGGAACAGAAAAAGCACAGTTTATAGAGATTTTTTTGGTAAATTAAATTTAACAACAAAGCACTCGTGCCATTTTTTTTAAAAAGGTACATGCAATCTAAAAAACTAAAATCCGTACAAAAATTAGCTTTTCTCTGTTTTTTAATTTGAAATAAACTGTCAAAAATAGGCATTTTTTGTTTAGGAGTCAAAAAATTTAATTCAATTCTAATTTATACGCGATACTGTCAATAGAACTAAAGAATCGTTAAACAAATAAGATGATTTTTTGCTAATCCATTTGGTTGGCACAAAGGAAAGGGTGGGGCCCAAAAAGGGCCTCCCCACTTGTAAAAAAGGAGGCTTTAAAACAAACCTGCACTGAATAACAAGCGGGAATTTTTTAGCCTTTTGGCCAAAACCCTTTTAGGGGGTTTTCAGACCTTGGACATCGCTGTTACGGAAATTTCCAGTAAAAATTAAATATTTCCGTATTACCGTTTAAGTTTGAATTAAACCGTAAATTCGACAAATTTGCTTTTCAATTCCCTGGTCAATTTCCAATTCAAATCGGGAAGGAAACGCTTGAGGGTTTTTGCAAACCCTTAAAGGGGAAATTTTTACAAAAACCGTTCGAAGGAAGGGAAATTTTTCCAAACCACCGGGAAAAATTGGAAATTGGTTTGGAACCATGACTTTATTAACCCCGAACAAAATTTAAAACATTTGGGCAATCAAGGGTATAAAATCATGGTTAACCCCGGGAACCCAAATTTAAACCACAACCTTTCCCTTACGAAAGCCTTCCTGGCTATAAATAAGAAAGGAAAACCAAATTTTCCGGCCCCATTAAAACCCAAAAAAATTGAGAAGACTTTCCATAAAAAATTACATTCCCGGCCCCAATTTGGACTGAAATTAGAAAAAAAAAAAGTTCCCAAAAAAATTTTTGGGTTATTTTCCCCTCACAAACCATTAAATCTAAATTGGACAATTTTCGAAAAGTTCCCTAAAAAAATTTAAAAATATTAAACCCTAAAATTAATGAAAATTTGGGAAAAAAATTTTAAAATAAAATTTTAAAAAAAATTCTTCTTTGTTTTAAAAGATTTTATTTTTTTTGTGATAAAAGGGTTAGACAATTTTTAAAAAAAAAAAAACCCCTTTTTTTTAAAAATTTTTATTTTTGTATTTTTAATTTTAGCCCCTTTACCAAAAAAATAAAATTTTGGGGTTAAAAAACTAAATATTTTTCTAAAAAAAATTTTGGTTTTTTAAAAATTGAAAAAATAAAAAGGTTTAAAATTTTTATTTTTGGGGTGGAGAAGATTTAAAAATTAAAATTTACCCATTTTATTTTACTTTCCAATTTTAAAAAAATTAAGTTAAGAATTTTTTTCAAAAGTTGTTAATTTTAATTTTCAGATTTCCAACTTTGAAACGGTTCAAGTTAAAATTTTTTTTTAAAAAGTTTTAATTTTAGCATTTCCCAATTTTTTCTAAAAAAATGTATTAATAAAGATTAGGAAAATAAATTATAGTTTGAAAAAAAAAACTAAAAAAGACACTTTTTTATCAAACCGAACTAAAAAGTAAAATATATTCAATTATAGGAAAAAAACGTGGGTTTCTCGATATTAAATGTAAAAATTATTTTATTGGTAGCTATTTACAAAATAAAGAGTTATTATAAAACTAAACAAAATTGCGTCTCACTCTTTTTGGTATAATTGTTTGTTTTCCACTTATTTTTTCCCCGGTTTTATAAAACTTTTTTTAAGTTTTTTAAGCTATAATTTATTTTTTTATTTTTTAGTCCCAAAACAACATCAAAAGTAATCTTTATCAATAGCCTCGATTTTTAGTATATCTTATATTTTTCAATTAATCTAATATGGCCAAGGATATTATCAAAATTCCAAATGGAAAAGGAAAATCCCATAGATAACCCAACATGAAGGTCCTGGATTCTTGTAGAAAGCGCATTTGCCAAATTTATTTTAGGAGTTTTTTTATTTTTTTTTTTTAATTCTGATGATCCTTTTAGGCCAAAAAAGAATTTTAAAATAATTATTGTCATTGGCTCACCCATACAAATTTTCAATTTTTAACTTTTAAATTTGAAGGTAAGTTTAAAAATTAGTACATAGAAACAAGGTGAAGCTAAAAAAGCTATTAAAAACCATTTTGTATTTTTTTGACCTTTCAAAAATTGGAAGGTTAAATTCAAATAAAAAAAAAAAATTTCAAATAGTCATTTTAATTTTTTCAAGAAGAAAACTACTTTTTCGGTTTGGTTTTTTTAATTTTACATATTTCTAAAATTATGGGGTTTTTTGCTGTCAAAAACCCAAAAACTAACAGAATTAAAAGGAAGGGACACCGTTTTTCCCGCTGACAAAACCCCGATTTTAGGTGTAGGAAGGGGGAACCCAAGATTCAAAAGGACAAAACAAAATCAAAAAATAAATATTTCCTTTAAAAAATTGAAACCATAACCGTTATGAAATTTCAAAACTTTTTTTTCAGCTGTTTATATAAAGGTTTAATAAATTCCAATTGATTAAATTCCCCAAAATTTTTTCAGTTAGGTTTAACCCGTGTTTTTTTGCTTGCTACCGAATTAGTGAAATCTAAAGGTTAATATTTTTACTAAGAATATGGGGAAATTAACAGGATTGAAATTATTTCTTAATCTATCATCCTTTTCTTACAGTTTGTTAAAAAAATTTTTTTTTTTTTCACCAAGTTTTTGTAAATGACCCAAAAGCTCTTAATTTTTTTTTTTTTTGGTAGTTTAAAAATTCTACATCCTAAAATATAAGTCCTTTTTTCGCAAAGTTGCGCTTGATGGTGAAATTTTATTTTTTTGATAAAGGGCAAAAATTAAAAAAAGATTTATTTTAAACATGGATCTTCTACCCAAAAAAACAAAAAATAAATGGTTTATTTCAAAAAATTTTTTATTTATTTTAAAATTAAAACCCTCAAAAAAGTTGAGACAGGAAGTTTCCAAAACTACTCACATTTTTTTCGCTAGAAAAAAAAACCCGCCTTTTGACCTAAATGCCTTTTAAAAAAACAAGTAATAAAACAAAACGGGCGAGTTCAATTGGTTTCCAATTACACCCTAAAAACTTTTTTTGCGGTTCAGCAGTCTTAAAAAAACAGTGAACCCCAGGCGGTGCTCAAGAAATTCAAGGGCAACCTTTCATTGCTTGAAACTCTTCCTTCATCGGGGTTTAGATTTTTCTCAGAGAAAATATAATTTTCTTAGGACAGTTATAAATAATTTACAATTAGAATGTTTAAAGCTACTTCGCTATGTCAGTTTAGAAATAAACTGTTTCAAAAGATATTATTGCTACAGAACAAGGAGCTGAAATAAATCACAGGAACTTTTACAAGAACAATTAAAAAATTTTAAAATTAATAGACAGAGACAAAGTAAAAATCTTATTTTGACAAGCAAATACGGTTTTGATGGAAGGGGGCACCTATAAACAAACATTAGCTCTATGAAATCCCCCTGAATATTTGTTTTTAGTTGCTATGTCTCCCCTTAAATTATATTCAACGCGAAATTGACAATTTGTTAAAGCCATTGATTTTAAATTTCAAAAATCAAAATATCACCGTAAAATTTTAATTTCATTTTACAATGCTTGACGGACGTTGCATTCATATTTTATCACAAACAGGTTCTACTCAATCTTGCTATATTTGTGGGGCATTCCCTAAAGAGATGAATATAAAAGAAGTTAAAAAAAAATTAAGGCTAAAAATCTACATTTTGGAATGTCTACCCTTCATTTGTGGATTCGTACCTTCGAATGTTCGCTGCACATTTCGTATAGACTTCCTTTTAAAGCTTGGCAGCTGAAGGGTTCAGAAAATAAAGCGTTATTCGAAGATCAGAAGAAAAAAGTTCAAGAGGAATTTAAACAAAAAATGGGTTAAATTATCGATAATTTACGATTTTAAAATTAAAAGTCCTAGCCTACATAAATATTCCGTATTATAATTTAGTTATGAAATACTAAGGAGCTTCTAGTAAATTATTTTCTTGTTCTATGTTTTAATGGTAAATTTAAGTTATATTTAATGAACTTAACACGGAATTTCATAATTTTCTGTATTTAATGTGTTGACTTAGTTGCGTCATCCCATATTGATATTTAGTATTCTTTAGAGTAGAATAATGTTTATATTTTAAAATAATTAATACATTTATAAATAAATCGTTCTTGTAGTAGTTCGAAATGATCGTTTTTTATTAACAAGCTTGCTGCCCTATTTGCATTTTTTTATCGATAAATAAAAATTTAAAGATGAACTATCAATTCTGGCACACCATGAAGATATTTAACAAAGAAAGATCCAAATAGTTTAGATATTTTGGTTAGTGTTGGCAGTGACATGATAAGCATACAGGTCATCAAATGATTTTAATGTAAAAAATATTTTTGTAATATCGTAGATCCAAATATTAACAATAAACACAACAGCGAGCAGAGGATCCGACCACTATAACTTGGGACACCACGTGATTCACGCATTGAATGCGACGCCAACTATTTCAAATCCCTGAATGGCTGCGGCCGTGGCGACGTGCCCTCCCAAAGATATAGTGGTCGGTCCCTAAAACCAACAATAATTATTGACAAAATTAATTATTTACCATTTTAAAAATTTGACAGCGTCGGGTTTATCGACCATAAAATTTTTAACAAATCCCAAGATGCATTTAAAGTTTTGGATAAAACGATTTATAAAATCAGAAAAGGGTAAAAATTTTAGTTACAGTATTTAGAGATGAAAGTGAGTACCCGCCTAATTTTAGAGAGGCGACCGTTCTTACCATTTGTTGCCAAAAAACCCATAGAACATGTACTGTACAGTTATGTTCTTAGAAATTGGGCACAAGTCTTATAAGTTTTTACCATATTTGCGTAAATCGCGTTGTTCTGATTGATTTGCTGTTTTGGTTAGTGTTGGCAGTGACATAATAAGCATACAGGTCATCAAATGATTTTAATGTAAAAAATATTTTTGTAATATCGCAGATCCAAATAATAACAATAAACACAAAGGCAGGGATCCACCACTATAATTGGACACCCTGATTCACGCTTAATGCGACCAACTATTTAAAATCTGAATGAAACATGCGGCTTAAGTGCCTCGTAACGGTCTAAACAAAACGAATGCCATAAATTATTAAAATCGCCGGGTTTTTGACAAATTTACAGTCAAAATCAATCAGGTCGATTTGCCGAAAATGGTGTCCCAAATTTCTCATCATGACTGTACAGGGTTTAATCTGGACGGTTCATATGGGAACAACCCTTATTTGAAGGGATAGAAAAAAATTAACCCAGGTGTCCGGAGCTCAAATTTAATGAGAAAACTACTGGCGCTAACAAAACTTTGCTTTCTCTTATCGTTTGGCCACTAGAGGGTGTTTCTCAAATTTCGTCGATTTTTTAAATGTCACATAACTTTCTTATTAATAAAGATAATTAACTTTGATAAAAACTTTCTTAAGGCACTTTTTCTCGTAGAATTCATTGCGATAGGCAGATTTTTTACAGGGCGTTTAGATTTTCGTGCACCACCCCAAAATCAATTTTTTTATATGGACCACCCTATATATTATATGATTTTTGAAAAGCTGGTAAAATTTCCTAAATTTTGATGTATCACTTGTTATGTTTATCTTAAAAACCATTAGCAGTATTACTATTTAAAAATTAAAATAATGTGCCTACAGAAATCAACATTGCCATGACTAATAAAATGACATAGGATGCTAACATATTATGATTAAAGCCACATATTTAAAGTTGCTACGTAAAAAAGCAGTAGGCCGTGCATATGATTTTTTTGTTTAATATTTTAACAGCTTCTGAATAGTTGAGAATTGACAGTGGTACTTGATATTGTTAAATATTTTGGTATTTTTAGTAAAAAAAGTACTTTAAATAAGTTTTTAAGAAAGGTTTTTGAAAAGTGTTAAAAAATGTATGAAAATTTTGAAAAGTTTAACATGCTTGAATGTTACATAGAAAGCAACAAAAATGCTCAGGCGGCAAGAAACTTGTATTTTCAAAGATATCCCGAACGGCAGCAACCATCCAGGGATGTATTTGCTAGACTTGCCCATAATCTTCAAAATTTTGGCTCTTTTAACAAACCCAGAGCAAATTATGCTCAAAATCAAGAAATTCAAAACGAAAATGAAGTAAAAACTCTAACCGTATTGGGCACTTTATATGAAAATAATGGTACAACTTTTACAAGAAAACTTGAAGCAGAGACTGGTATATCCAGAAGCAAAAACCACAGGATTTAAAAAAAAAACAAATTTAAGCCTTATCGAACCCGCAAAATCCATCATCTTCTCCCTGGGGATTTTGATCGAAGAACTCGTTTTTGTGAGTGGTTTTTAAATAAAATACAAAATGAACCAAATTTTGCTTTAAATTGTATTTGGTCTGACGAGGCTTCGATTAATAGTGCGGGCATATTTAATCGGTTTAATGATTACACTTGGTCCCAAGGAAATCCCCATGCAACTGTCCAAAACAGATAACAAGGAAGATTTAGCTTTAATGTGTGGGTGGGAATTTTTAGAGGACAATTCATTGGACCCTACATTTATGATAAACCGCTGAATTCTAGACAATATTTGGATATTTTAAGGGACCAGGTTGAACCATTCTTGGAAGATATTCCCATAAATCTGATACCCAGAGTCTTCTTCCAGCATGATGGTGCCACTGCGCATTGTGCAAGGACCATAAACGATTACCTTAATGTTCAGTTTAGTAAAATGATGGGACTCCTATAGATTTTTTTCTTTGGGGTAGAATTAGAGACCTTACTTATAAAAACAATAATTTTAATACCCGGGAAGAATTAGAAAGGGCGTTGCGAGGTGCGTTTAACCGAGTTTAAAATATAAACTTATTAATGCTGTTAAAAAAAGATGTAGAATTTGCGTTCAACAAAATGGGAGACAATTTGAACATTTGTTTTTTGTTTATTTATTATCGTTAATTAAATTCCATAGAATTTTATATTAGGATTAGGTAGAGTTATGTTTTTTTGTTAATATTGTTGGTTTGTTGTTGTTGTCGTTTATTAATTTAATATATTAACTATGAGTAATCTTATCATAAAACTTTAGATCTGTTGTTTTAATCATAACATGTTAGCATCCTATGTCATTTTATTTGTCATGGCAATGTTGATTTCTGTAGGCACATTATTTTAATTTTTAAATCGTAATACTGCTAATGATTTTAAGATAAACATAACAAGTGATACATCAAAATTTAGAAAATTTTACCAGTTTTTCAAAAATCATATAATATATAGGGTGGTTCATATAAAAAAATAGATTTTGGGGTGGTGCACGAAAATCTAAACGCCCTGTAAAAAATCTGCCTATCGCAATGAATTCTACGAAAAAAAGTGCATTAAGAAAGTTTTTATCAAAATTAATTATCTTTATAGAAACGCCCTCTAGTGGCCAAACGATAAGAGATAGCAAAGTTTTGTTAGCGCCAGTAGTTTTCTCATTAAATTTGAGCTCCGGACACCTTGGTCAATTTTTTTCTATTCCTTCAAATAAGGGTTGTTCCCATAAGAACGCGTCCAGTTTGGGACACCCTGTACATGAGGGCAGACATTTTTTCATTATTTAACTAGGTGTTTTTTAATTATTATTATTTACCTAGGGCTAGAGATGTTACTTCTGATTAGAGAAATGCAGTAAATAATGGTTACTTCTCAGGTTAGTAGTAAAAAAACATTTTTGATATCAACCTAACTAAATTAGAACAGAATAAAATTAGTTTTTTATACTGAATAACCTGTTTTTAATAATTTATTTTTAGTTTACAAATAACTGTAAGAAAAATAATATTTCCTCACAGTACGAAAATGAATATTTTTCAAGCAATCACTAAGTGCAAGGAAATATTTACTTTTTCTTTTAAAAAGGTCAAAACTTCTAATGGATTTTCTGAAAAAAAAATGTTTTATTTATTACACCTATAGATATACAGAAAAAATCCAATAATTACGTATACTCTACTCATAGTTAAGGATTTTTTCATAGTACCAATATAAAATAATTTTACATACCCTTCTGTATCTTTTGGACAACGAAAAAATGATACCCCTGGAGTACCCATTTTTGTAAAACATCCATCCACTAAACAATAGACCACCATTATTTAGTTAATAGAAAAAAATAGCCAAGTTACAAAGGAAAATCACAAATACAGGTATAAATATCGCTTACAACACCAAAACTCCACGATTGACAACAGTCTGTGTATTGCGAAAATGCCCAAAGCACTTAACTCGCCACCGCTCGCTAACGGCCCGGTCTCTTTTGTCTTGGGGGAAAGTGTCCCTACTGCGTATTTTAATTCTGTCTACTTTGCCCAAACAGCTTCTATTTTGCTCTCTAAACTGTTTCAAAACAGCGACGTGTTAAAGTTGCTACTAAACTTTCTAAGCGCTACCAAAATTAAGGTAATTGATCATGTTATGTTTTAGCTTTAATTTTTTTTTTATTAATTACTAGGCTGTTTTTGGTTTAACCCGAAATTATTACAAATTTGTGTTTGTTTTTTACCTGGACACCGATTATTTCTGCTTTTAATATGGGATTCTAAGAAATTTTGCAGCTATTTGGATCATTGCTTACATATTAAAAAAAAAATAAAATTTACACAAAAGATCTTAAATTTAAAGGAAAATTAATAAAGAAAAGTAGCATCTTCGTTTAGCTAAACAGTTTATGAAATCTTCAATCCTTATCACTAATTAAATTAAAATATCTTAAGTTTGGAATTTCAGAACGCAAATATTTGAGGAGGTGGAAGGATTTCGTTCATTTGGACAGGTCTCTAAATTAATTTATTTTACTTTTGTTACGCAAAACTGTGATCTAAAGTATAATTAAAGAGAAAAGGGGTCTTTAATTGTCTTTATAATTAAATTCAATTTTATGAGTTCAAATAAATTAAATAAAGACTTCAAAATAAAATGCAAATAATATATTGTAATTTTTAAAAATTTTTTTTTTAAATATGTTTTTAAAATAATAATTATCAAAAAAAAATACAGAAAAAAATTTCTTTATTTAAAAAAAAAATCAATTTTTTAACTTTCCAAGTCCGACCGGGACGGATCAAAAAAAGTGAATGGTTTTTCGATCGAATCTTTTCAATGAAACATCAAATAATTGGGGTTTAGAAAAAGGGGGCCCAACTTTCCCCTCTAGACGTGACTTTTTTGCCGCATGCACGCATCTCCCGCTCGCCCCCCGGCCTTTTGCCCGCCCCCGATACTCTTAATATTGTAAATTGAATTAAATTGCTCAATGTTGATAATTTTAAATAAAAAAATATCTTAATTTTTAATTTTTCAATAATAGTGCTCTCCCCGGTAAAAAATTGTTTAGAATATGGTTTAATTAAATTTTTGGGGGGATTAATTTTTTATTAAGATTTTTAAGGTGCCCAAAAAAATGGGGCCACAAAATAACTGATTTTTAAAGTGGGCGTTTTGACAAAAAAATTTGAGAACCTTGTTCTAAAGTATTTTACTGATAAAAAGTCCCAACTTTTTTAAAACCACTCATGTTAAGTCAACATTGCTTATAGTAATTTTTTATCATACAAAGTTACGGGGTTTTTTGTGAATTTCCCAGATCTGAAACACCCCAAAATTCTCAGATTTTCCTCCTAAGGACTGCAATGCTTGTTTCACACAAGTCTAATTAAGGGTAAAAAAAACGCAACCCCGGGCCTGCTCAAACCTTTAAACCGGGGGAAAAAAAATTTTAAGGGGAATTTTTTGGGGGGTAAAAAAAGGGGGTTTTTTGAATTAAGTTTAAAATTAAATATGATTTAAATTTTAAAATAGACACAGTTTGAAAAAAAGGTTTTTTTTAAAAAAAAAAAACATTAGCACATTTAACAACTTAAAATAATTAAAAAAAAAATTTTTTTGGGTTTTTTGACTTTTTTAATTAAGGCGCTAAATTTTTATTTAAAAATCATATAACAAATTGAAATTGAAAAAAATTTTGGATTGTTGCTTTAATTTATTGTATTTAAATTAGCGTACTTTTTTTTTTAACCCCTTTGCATTAAAAAAGAAAGTTAATGACACTAGTAAAAGATAGTATTTAAAAACCCCGGAGGAAAATGTTTCATTTCTGTCAAAAAGACCCCCTTTGGTCTACTATATTCCAAAAAAGAAAAAAAGGGGTTTTCTTTATTTTTTTACAACCATTTTTTTTTTTTAATTTTTTCATAGTTTAAAACCTTTTTTAAAAAATTTTGGCCTAACTTTAATAAAAAATTAAAATTTAATAATATTTTTTTTAAGGGATATTCAATTTTAAAAAAATTTTATAGATTTTATCTGTCAGAAAAAACTAAAGCCATTTTTGAACCCTTTTTTATCCCATTATAATTTTGGATCATTTGTGGGGGTTTTTTTTGGGGTAGCGGGATATAAAAAAAAATTCAGGGGCAAAATTTTTCCCCCAGACTGATATTTGGAATCAGATTTTAAAAAAATTTCCAAAAATTTTCCCCCAGGGGTTGGTTAAACATGGAGGGGGGTACCTTGATTCCTTGTTTTTTTACAAAATTTTAAATTTAAATGCCTTCTTACCCAAAACCTAAAAAAACATTTAAAAATTTTTTAAAATTTTTTCCTAATAAAAAATTTTAAAAAATTTTTTTTTTTCCCTTTTTAGTAGCCTCTTTTAAGAAAAAAAAACCACTTTGCTGACAAATTAAAAAAAACCCCCTATAACCCCCAAAAACCCCCTTTTTTTTTAATTCTTCTTTTTTCTTTTTTACCCCTTTACTTCTTTTTTTTATCTCTTTTTTTCTATCTCTTTTTTTTCCTTTTTAAGTTGTCTTTTTAAAAAAAAATAGTTATATATTTATATTTTTTTTGGGTCACCCGCTGGCCTTGCATATGGGAAAAGCTGATGTTTTATTCCAAAAAATTTTTTTTTATTTAAATTGTATGAATAGGGTTTTTTTGAAAAAACCCATTTTTATATTATTATTATTATTATTATTATTTATTTCCTATTATTTTAAATTGAATATGAAAATTGATCCGGTAATAATTTTATTAGGCGGCCGTGCTTCCAATTTTATCGTTGTCATGGTAACGGGTTGTCAAAGTGTCAATACATAGAGTGTAAGAAGACCTTTAAATTTGAATAGTAATTTGTTTTTATTGATAAATCAAAAAAAAATATTATAGATGGGAATTTAGTTTGCTGCTACTCCACCAGAAATTAGAATATTGTTATTATTATTAGAATGGTATGTTCGTGTGTCACTTACCATTTTAAAAAAATCAATATTATGAAATTACAAAAAAAATTACTTTCCAACCGGGTGGAAAGTGAGACTTTCCACCAGGTGGAAAGTAGAAGTCAAAAACGCCACCTTTCAAAGATAGGTGAAATGTCATTATTACATGCATGGTTGTAAATAAAATATTTTATTATTATATATGCTTTTAAACTAAAATAGGAAGTTTTTTAGTTAGAAATTTTTGCGTATTTGGCACAATTTTATTGTTTACAAAATAAATGGAAAATGCCTAATGGGTAAAAAAACTTAAATTAAATGACTGGCTTCCAAAGTCGGCTTTATTTATTTATTTACTTGTTACCTGTTTTATCTATTTCGATATAAATACCGTTCCAAATTTTGCCGCTTCGGGCAGATGCCCGGGTTGCCCCCCCTAAAGCGGGCCCTGACTAATAACCCTCTAATTTTGCTTTTTAATTAATATTTATATCAAAAAGTACTCAATAAATTAAAATACAAATAAAATATATATGTCAGACTCACAAAGAGAATCAAAAATTACACAGGTTTTATAAATTGCTGAAAACGTTAATCTAAACTAAAATTGGTACAATTTGGCATTGTTTTTCATTTTAAATTCCAAACTGTTTGTGCAATATTTCGTTGAAAATTTAAAAGCGCAATAATATCTGATTTAGTTGCGTTGTGGAGACACAAAGTCCAGTCGATTTCAGTAAAATACTGTTATCACTAGAAATGTTATACCCGTACATATGTTGGAAGATAATTCCATTATCAGGATAAAATCATTTTCAGCGAGTTTATTTTGTGCTTAAAGGTAAAATTAAAACTCATATAAAGTTTTAATTGTTTATTATGCATAAAATATCTTATATAATTATTATTTAGATTTAATTATTTACAAGTTCAGCAAGTTTATAAGCAAAAATCAAAAATACTCTACCCGGAAAAGAAAAGTTTACTTTCTTTATTGATGCACATACTAAATGAACATCATCAGTTCAGGCAGGGCAAGACCAGTCAATAATATTTTATTAAGGATTTACCAAAGTTTATTTGTATTTTTTTAAATTTATTTTTCTTAGAACCATGGACAATTTGCTATATTTTCTAAAGTTTTTTTTTATCTTAAGACAGTCCACGAAGGCTGATGCCTAAGTACTAACGTATCGTGGGTGTCTTTAGTGTGGTGAGAGGGAGTTTGTTCACACATGACTTAAATTTTTGGAGATTGGGAGGAGAAAGAAATACTTCTGCGGGCAGGAGATTCCATAGTCTTGATACTCTGGGGATAAAGAAACGAAGAAAGCTGGAAGTTCGGGGCCTCTCTAACTGAACTGTAAAAGGATGCATAAAAGTTGCACTACGTGTTGCTGTGCTGGGAGCTGCCAGAGGAGGAATTATACTGGCCAACTCCTATGAGCAGAAGTCATGAAAATACCTATAGAAGAGCGACAGATCCCCCACAGCTCGACGGTGGGCAAGCAGAGAAACCTTTCTGTAAGCGTGGGATGAACGCTGAGGACGATGAAGACGAACGGCTCTTCTTTGAGTGGAGTCCAGAATGCTAAGTGTTGTAGGGGACGCCATTTCCCAGACATGAGAACAATATTCTAAAGAGGGTCTGATTTGGGATACATACAGAGTATACAGATTGAAAGAAGAGAAATACGTTCTGGCTCGAAAGAGGAAACCAAGCTTTTTTTGAAGCTGCCGAGGCTATGAATGTAAAGTGCTTGTGCCAGTTGAGGTTATTGTCAAAAGTAACGCCGACAAGATTAAACGACTCTTTGTTCTGCAGAAGTTGGCCGCTTATATGTAACGGATGAGCATTGGCAGACTTTTTCCGCGACAGCGAACATGACTGTGTTTTCAAGGCATTAAACTGAACAAGATTTTTTGCGCCCAATCCAAGATAAGTTTGAGGTCTTATGATAGAGATATCTGCATTAACCTGCGCTTGTTTTCCAAATCAGAATTACACGGTGGCTTGAGAAATTGAATACTAGAGTGGAGGGTACTATCGTCAGCAAAACTATAAATGAGATTGTTAGTGGAAGAGAGAAGATCGTTAATGTGTAGAAGAAACAGCGTGGGTGCCAGCACTGAGCTGGGACACCCCAGCATTAATTTGGTAGAAGCTGGAAGAATGACCATCTACAGTAACTGATATACGTCGATTAGAAAGAAAACTGGAGAGCCAAGAGCAAACTTAGGTGTAAAAGGAAGTTTGTTAAGAACCTCATGCCAACCTGATCAGCTTTGGATATGTCAAGAGCAACGATCGGGATTCACAAAAACTCAAAGACTTTTCTAGTTGTGTGAGACAAAGGAAGAAGATCAGCTGTGGATCTTCTGTGACGGAATCCATACTGTCTATCATGTAAGATCTTGTTTTTTTCCAGATACTTTAAGATTTGAGAATTAATTTATTTTTCCATTACTTTGCAAACAACAGAAAGAAGATATATAGGTTTATAGTTAGAAGGAAGAGTTTTGGATCCTTTTTTGGAGACAAGTTGCACACGTGCAGCTTTCGCGGAAAATGCCCATGTCGTAAGAGATTCGAAAGAGGCGAGTTAGGATGATTGCAAGTTTGGGAGCACATTTTTTTAAGACGATTGCAGGTATACCATCCAGCCCAGAAGATTTTTTAGTATTAAGAAAAGAAAGAATACGCTTGATATGTTTGACTATAAAAATGATATCGGACATTTTATGAGAGACAGGAGCAACTGTGAAAAGAGGAAGATTAATAGAAGGATCAAGCGTAGAATTGGCAGTAAATTGTTTGGCAAATAGTTCGGCTTTTCCTTTGAAGGTAGAAACAATTCCATCTTTAGAAATTAGGGGTGGAAAAGAATATGTGCAGAAGTTTTGACTAATATTTTTGGCAAAGAACCAGAAAGCTTTACTGCCATTCGAGTAAGAGAGAACTTTATGTTTTATCCGATTGTTAAAACGGTATTTTGCTTCTGAGATGGTCTGATTATATTGATTTCTTGCTTCGATGCTAGCCTGTCGATTTTCGGGATTGGGCTTGAGTTTTTAAAAGTTTGGCTTTGTTACAGGATTTAGAAAACCACGGTTTGTGATTTGAAGTTATGGGATTCTTTTTAGTGTGGGGGATAAAGGTCTCAATGCCTAGTTAAATTGTTTCGGTAATTTGTTTACATATTTCGGAAGGATCGTAAGTAGAAAAACAGGTAGGATTCCAAGGGAAGCTGGCAAGGAAATCTCTTAGACCATCCCAGTAAGCCGAGTTGTAGTGCCAGACGGTTCGTGGCGGCATGCGATCAGTTGCCTCAGGATGTGTGGAGTATGATACGGTGACCAAACCATGGTCAGAGCGACCAAGGGGAGCAGTTACTGATGCTTGGTAGAGTTCGGGGGTGAAAGTAAGAAAGAGATCTAGGGGGTTTGAATTATGGGTGGGAACCCTAGGAAAGTAGGTAGGTTCCATAGTTAAATTGGTGAGCGAGTTGTTGATTGCGAAATTCTTGGCTGCTCTGACTTGTGTATTAGTTTTTGTAGAGCCTAGCCATTTCTTATTATAAACATTAATATTCCCGAGGACGATTACTTCGGCCAATGGAAACTGGGAAATAATTTTGTCGATCTTTATTGAAAGGAAATCAAAGAACTTGGTGTGGAAATTGTCAGACGAAGACCGGTATATACAGCAGATGAATTTGGTAAAAGATCTGAAAGAAAGTTTAAGCCAAAGAATATCAGGCCTACCCGATTCGAGGTTAGAAACCCTAACAAAAGCCAGGTCGTTGCAAGTCTGGATCATTTCTGGTGATTTCCATTTATTATTTGCTTTTTTAGGTAAAAAATTTTGGTAAAATACTAAAATAACTTACACAAAAAGGATCAAATTGTTGCCATGATGTTTTTTCGTTACGTAAAACATGGTCATTTTAAATAGAATAAAATGTTTTGCCATCTCTTTGGTATAGCTGTGAGACAAGTTATACCTTTCGTAAAAATATTAAATTTGGAATAACTGTTTTTATTACATTAAAAACTAAAAGAATGCAATAAATTTAATTTCTATTTATATTAAAGGTTTTTCAAATACGCCAATTTTAATATTAAAATGCTTTTTTTCAAAAAACTAAGATTTGTTATTTGTACTACTATTATTCTGGTGCGATGATAATTTTATAGTTTCTAATAATATAAAAAAAAACATTAAAATCAGTTGACACGTTTAAAAAAAAAGAGACAGTTTTTTTTAATTTTTAGCGCTTTTATCCGTCTAAACAATTTTAAATATAACTAGGTGGGTATTTTTAAAAGTCTTCTAACTAAAAGAAAATAAAACAAACCTATTTTTTGAGGATGTTGTAGAAATTTCCGGAGAAATGACTAATTCATCAGAACAGAAACCGTAAAAATACTTTTAAAAAAGGGACTGATCTCCCACAGCTCGTCGATAGGCAACTGGTTACAAGCTTGTTTGTAAAAGTGAGGTTATAACTTAAGCGACTTGCTCTTCTTTGGATGGGAGCAAGAATGCTAAGAGTTGTGGGACCCAGACATGAGAATAGTATTTTAATCAGGGTCTAATTTAGGACTTATACAGAGAATACACATTGGACAGTTTGAAATACCCTAAGTTCAAAAGAAATTTCTGAGCTTATTTGAAGTTGTTGTGGTTATGAATATAATGTGCTTATGCCATTGTAATTCTTAAAATTAACGCCGATAAGATTAAATCATTCTTTGTCCTGCAAAACTTGCCACTCAAAAGTTAAAAATGATTATTAGCAGTTAAAGTATTGAACTAGAAAAGGTTTTCGGTGCCTTGAAGCAATATTAATTAAAGATCTTGGACAAAAAAAGCTGCATTACTCTGCGCTTATTTATATTAAACCGCTGAGAAATATTAAATTAAATGGGCACTATTAACAATTAAAAGCATTATACATTTTTTTGTTAGTCTCGTTCAAGTATTCTTATAATACAGATAAAATGAATTGTGCAATAATTCATCAAAAATGTTAAAGCCCGATGATATCAGATTTAGTTGCATTTGAAAAGTGTCCATAAATTTAGTAAAATAGTTATACTAAAACAAAATAAGTGTTGGGTATTTTTTATCGCAGAAACTTTTTGATGCATTTATTTTATGCTACTTAAAAAGGAACAACTTTAATTTTAAATTTTTTGATAAATTTTTTTTACAAGATAGAGGATAAACGTTAATTAATTTATTTAATTTTTTTTCAAAAAAATATTAAATAAAACAGCTCATTTTTTGAAAATTTTAGTTTTTTTTTAGTTTTAAAATGAAAACACCAGGAATTCAGATATTTTTTCCCCCGACCAAAAAAAATGACTTTGTTGGTTAGTTTTACGTTTATTAAAACTATATTTTAAAAAGCAAAAAAAAAGAAAATTTAATCCCGTTGTTATAAAATTTTTGTAAAATGAAGATTAAATCGACAAACATATATTTGGTTCACAATTAAGAAATTATTTAAAAAGTACATGATATAATATTGACACCAGTTTGTTGAAAGTAAATTGCCCAGAGTAGAGGCTTTTTAAAAAAAAAATTGGAAAAATTTTTTCACAAAAAATTTAAATTTTAAAATATTAACAAAGAGGGGATCGCGTTTAGTAGTATTAATAAAAGGGGACATTTTTTTTACAAATTTCTGTTTTGTTTAAAATATATTAAAGAAAGGAACCAATAGAAAAAACCCAAAATTTTAATAAAAAAAAATTCTGTTGTAATAATTTTTCAAAAAAAGAAATGTATATATTTTTAAATTTTTTTTTTATTAAAAATTTTTTTTTTTTACATTGTAGGTTTTCTTTTCCCAAAAAATTTTTTTTCCTTTTACTTGAATATTAACTTCACCTTTGATACATCTGTAAAAAAAAAGGGGGCCAATAATTATTTTCTTCCTTTTTAATTTTTAAGTAATTTGTGGCATGGGGGGGCCGTTGTTGACCCTTTTTTGAAAGTAATGCATCTACGAAATTACCTTACCTATATTGGTATGACCTAATAGGCTTATTTAAATAAAATAACAAATTAAAAAGGGGAAATTTTCCGTTTTATCATAAGGGCTTTTTGAACGGATCTCTAAATTTATTTATTAATGAACATGTTAATCATTTAATTTTAAAAATTTTTTAAACCCCCTTATAAGTTTTTATAATCACCTTTTTGGTAGGATATAAATTTAAAAAAGATGATAACTGTCTCAAAGTATATCGTTAATTTTGGGCACCCTACCCCCAATAAACTTTATTGATTTTTTCCTTTTTTATTTAAACACATTTTTCATATGGGGAGGGGGGGAGGTTCTCTTGAGTATTAACCATTAGGTTAAAAATTTTGGCTAAAATTTTGTGGGTGTTAATAACCGCGGCGAGTTGAAAATATTTAGTCGAAATATTGTCATTGGGTGCAAAACAGGGGAAAAAAGTGGGGTGAAACTTTTAAACAGTAGAGGTCAAATTAAAAAAAGCTTTAAAAAAAACCTGTCACTTACAAAAACTAAATCATCGATGGATTATTATTATTAGTGAAGAATTAACAAAAGAAAAAAAATAGTGATTTTTAATTCCCCTATAGACAATAGGATCAGGACCTTTAAAAAGAAAAATGTATTGTCTTTAGAAAGGGGGTTATTTCCACCGGGTATACCAAAAAAAATAGCAGACGAAGACGAAACCAATAAAAATTAGCCCCACCCCCCAAGAGTTGTTTGTAAAAATGATTTAAATACCCCAAAAAAGAAAAAGAAAGTAGTTATGGAACCACAGATTACGCCTTGGGGATTTAATTTAAATTTGTTAAAAAAATAGGTTAGAAAACAGACCATAAATTTACAAAAAGGTTCGATACAACGAAAAACCAAAGGATTTGATTTATCAAAATTAAGAGAAAACACTTTAAAAAAGGAAAACGATTTTCATAAAACCGCTGGTTTTTGAAGAGGGTTTGTTCAAAAGTTGTGTTGTTCAAAGAATATTGGATTAAATTGATTATCGAGGATAAATGCAGAACTTTTTTTAAAAATGGTTTTAAAAAATTTTAAAAAAAATTCAAACAACAGTGTTATTGTCGTGGATAACGCAAGCTACCACAGCCGTCTGCTACACAAACCACCAGCTTCATTAAGTTCAAAAATTAAAATTCAGGAATATTTGTTAGAAAATGATATTTATTTTGAGTTTAGTAACAAAAAAACGCAGCTTTTGGAAGTCCTAAATTCATATGCATTTAAAAAACAATATGTATGTGATAATTTGGCTGAACAGGCTGGGCACACTGTCTTACGGATTCCCCCGTATCACTGTATGTTTAACCCCATACAGCATTTGTGGAACCAAGTAAAATCAAAGATCAGAGCAGAAAATGTAACACATACTTTAAGTACCAGTGTTTTAAATTTAATAAAAAATGTAATTACCAACATACCAGTTAAGAGCTGGAAAAATTCACTTCAGCACATTTTAAAAATTGAGGACTCTTACATTTCTATCCAAAACAACATAAATCCTATAGTAATTAATCTTAATGATGACTCTGATAGTGCAACAGAATCAGATTTAGATATTTAGATTAAAAATTTAATTATGTATAGATAATGCAGCTATAAATTTATTATAACTTTGCATATATTTCATTTCTAAATGTAATTTTAAGATTATACTGAACTAAATAAAGAATAAATTATAATTCTTTATATTATTAAGTTCGTCCCTAATGTTCAGTTCTTTGATACCTACCGATCCGCAGTTTTATTGCTGTCGGCAGGTATAATCCATAAATGAAGGCAAGCGCTAACACGATATACTTTGAGACAGACTATACACTTATTTTTAAATAGTATTATTAATGGCTGTTTAGCAAAAGCCCTCTGTTATCATACTTCATTTGCAATATATACATTAATACCCAGTCTTCTGCATTTTCCTTCTTTTATTTTAGCATAACCCATTTTGGCAAAATTTGTTATTAAATATAAATATTCTTTGTCAGCTTTATAAATCACCTTGACAATTTTTTAAATTTTATGTATAGTGATGGTGCACATACATCCTCTGATTTTAACAAAGGTCCAAACAAAACATTCTGGTAAGTTTGGATACTGATTAGTTGTTTAGTATTACTACTGAAGCCTTTAATTGCAGTCACAAGAAAAGAACACTTTGATACATAGTGATCTCTTGGTTGGCCCTATATCATTGCAATAAAAACGTTCATGTAAAGTGCTCCATTCATTCAAAAGGGTAATACGGAATGCACAACATATATGGTGAATCCAATATTTATCTTAGTGGCGCACTGAAAATTTAAAATACTCGAATTATCACTTTTTAACCAAATCTGTGAAATTTTTTCGTTGGCTTTTAAATGTAGAGTTTCCACACACAACAAAAATGATCAGGATTTGTTATACAAGTTCAAGGCACTTTAATCGATGTATCTATATCACCAATATAAAAATAATAACTAACCAACTAATATTTTAGAGTTAACAAAACTTCAAAACAATGTTCTCAAAAATCTCCCTCAATAATGTGGGTTATGTGACTATTACCACTACAAAAAAAACTGATGGTGATCGAATCAAAGTAATGTGGTTTTTGTAATAAGGGTAGGTGGCTAGTACAGTTTGTACAAATTACATACCACTTTACATGTTGACTAGTGAATGGCACGAAATCGTATGAATTTTTCCAGCAACATTTGGAACGTTTAAATAACAATAAGAATGGTTTTGTTCAATGATATATAACTATGGATAAAACTTGGATTTACCGTTATAATCAGGCGCAGCTAACCAAACAATAGAAAGAAGCCGGATGTCCAGCAACCAAAAAATAAGTCCCTTTCTTCTGGGGATAAAATTATGGCATTTATTTTATGAGATGCTAAACGCATTTTTTTACTGATTTTTTTAAAAAGCGCATAACTATAACGGGTAAATACATATTTTCTATTCTCGTAGCTTAAACTGATAAAAACATTTATAAAAAAAACAAGGTTTTCAGGACTAAAAAGTGATGTTCTTAACAATAGATCACCTGCATAAAAAATAATTGTGGCAAATAGAAAAATTAAGAGATCTGAACCATCAATTGTCAAAATACTCCCTTTCCTCATTTTGTTGATTTGCACCTCTGCTTTTATTTCTTCTCCAACTTAAATTAGATTTTCATAATATTTTCTTTTGTTACACGTACTCTTTAACTAAAATTTTTACAACGGGAAGTTGCGTCTTTACATTTATCTTAAAAGTAACTTAACAAACAAAATTATCCCATACATAATCAATTCAAACCTCATCTGGCATAGTCCACAACCTCAAAGAAACCCGGCTGGATTCCGCCGTGTCCCTAGATATCTCTGGATTACCGGTTTA
Organism: Listronotus oregonensis; assembly: GCA_019359885.1. Lineage (NCBI taxonomy): Eukaryota > Metazoa > Arthropoda > Insecta > Coleoptera > Curculionidae > Listronotus > Listronotus oregonensis. The sequence goes on from JAHBCN010000919.1 coordinate 80,476, forward strand.
CAATTCCGATTGCACTGACCCTAATTTGCTGACCCAGTGGCCATTGCACTGTTTGTCTGTTCCCTTCGTCGCATTTGGAATTCAGATTCGCACAGTGGGCCAGTGGTTAAAAATATTGAAATATCGGCCCCAAATAATTACGCACCAAATATAGATTTAACTAAAAAATGTTGATTAATAATATTGTATATTCTTATTCTCGGATAGTTTAAATAGATTTAAATCTTTATGCAGTTTTCAAATACAGGTACAGCTTATTGAACAACCAATACGACTAATTTTAAAATACAGATAGGAGCAGGGTGCTCCTGTCTGTATTATTATAGTAGGGACTAGGTATATAGCAATGGACCAGACGAATTTGCAATCATCCGCTATTTGTGTATGCATTTTTTTTTTGTTCAGTAAGAAACAACAAAGTAACACAATTTTCAGTTTGTTGGAAATTATAAATGTATAAAAATTATTTCGACTGGCGAATTTACGGTAAGAACACGTGTGTTTTTAAAAAATCCTTAACATTCAAAACCTAAAATGGAAATTTATCAAATTGAGAAAAAAGTGGTATTGTGGGGGTAATTCTTTACAGCGGTTAAAAAATATATTTGCTGAGAATTATCCTAATAGCACCCTGCAATTACTACTATTTCAAGAATTATAAATAATTTTCAAAAATACGGGTGCGTTTCTCCCAGAAACCATAAAATACAAAACGTCCAAGAAGTTAATGAGGAACGGAAAGCGAAAGAAATTAATTTGTTGGCATTAATTAATGAAAATCCAACTTTGTCAACATGTGCGCTTGCAGATGAGGTTGATTTAAGTACAAGAACGGTGAGGAGAATATTAAAAAAAATAAGTATCGTTCATACAAAGTTCAAAAAACCCAAGAAATTTATCCTGAGGACAATATCAGGAGAATGGAGTTTTGTGAAAACATGATGAATAAGGCCAATGAAAATGAAGATTTTATTCGAAACATTGTCTTTACCGATGAGTCCACATTTCCAATCCATGGTAGGCATAATCCCACTCACACCCGTTATTGGTCTCAGGAAAATTTACATAGGTATTTTGAACTTAGAACTCAGCGTCTCAAAAGGTAAATGTCTGGAACGGTATTTATGGGGAACATGTTATTGCGCCATACTTCATTGATGGTGACTTAACTGGTCAAAAATATTTGGATCATTTGCAACAGCAAATAGTTCCAGAAATTAGACGATTGGCAGGTCCTCGATTTAATGAAGTGTGGTTTCAACAAGATGGCTGTCCAGCACATAATATACGTTTGGTTTTGGATTATTTAAATAATACTTTTCCAAACCGTCTTATTGCTGGATTAAGAGCTACAATACCGTGGCCCGTTCGCTCTCCTGATCTGGCTCCTAACGATTATTTTCTTTGGGGTTATGCAAAATCCAAAATTTATGGTTTTCGGATGATCGCGCTCTGAATCTTGATGAATTGCGTGTAAAAATTCGCAATGTTTTTCAAACAATTACACCTGTGATGTTAAACAATGTTCGAAAAAGTTTCTATGATCGCTTAGGACATTGTTTAGCGGAAGGCAGTGGATTGTTTGAATACTTGCTTCATTAATTAATTTATTTAGATTTTTTTTGTTTTTACTTAATTTTTTTTATGTAGAATTAGTTTTTTAGTTTTAAGTTGGGATTTTTTAGAATAACATGTTTTCTTTCCTTAGAATCGAAACAATAATTTTATTATTGTTTTGATTAAAAAAAACTCTGATAAGCAATAGCGAATTTTATCTCCTACATGCGTAAATAATTATGAAAAACATGAAAACCCGTTCGTGGTTACAAAGTTACTGAGGATTGAACGAAAGCGCGCCGGTTGGTCGCGCGAACCTCGGCTGCAGTGCTTAGAGGGTAATCGCAAATTCGTCCGGCCCATTGCTATATACCTAGTAGGGTGCCCCTGTCTGTATATATTTATATACCTTCTAAACTATCAGCCATAAAGGAAATACAGAAAAACTTGATTATATGACAGCAGATCTTTTACTTGTTTTACATAGGTGAAAAAGTTCTTTGGCTTACTGGACGAATCCTAGTTGCATTATTCGTACGGTAGTCCACCTTAACTTTGTGCTTGGCTCTCCAGTTAATGCTAGGGTATCCCAAAGGTTAGTATAAGTACAAACTGTATTTGTTCTTAAGACAAAATCCATTTTCTTCCACAAAGGATTCCATTAATAGTTTTGCTGACAAAAGTATCCTTTACTTCAATATTTAGTTTCTGAAGCCATTTACTAAGCTCTACTTTAAAAACAGGCGCATAGTAATTCAAACATATCTTCGCAAAACCGGTAATTAAAATTCGATAGGTGCAGAAAAAACTTTGTTTAATAACTCAGTTTTAATTGCTGTCACAAAAAAATGTCTGACAATACTCATCCTGTACTTGTAAGCTTTTAAGTTTTGCAGAAAAAATAAATTTAATCTTAAGGGCCTTATTTTCAAAAATTACCATTGGCAACACTTATCAAATCCATAACCACAAGCAGTTTGGGAAATGCTTGCATTCCTCTCTCGAGTCAAAAATCACATTTTTTTTGTCGGTACGCTCTGTATGTATTTAAAATCAAATTCTGCATGAAAAGTTTTTTCCGCTGACAAAACCGTTTTCATGTATGGGCAATGGCTTAATATTTTTGTAAATATGTTCTATAGTTTTGTGGTGGAGTCATGTTTCAGTTTGTTTTATTTGGGATACTGCCTTACTACTTTTTGGAAAATGGAATCCCATTGGTCCAGGTCCCGGTTTATACGAGCTGTCCTTTTCCAGCTCTATTGACTCCTATGAACTTGCGGATCGCCTGCCACAAAAAGAAGAAAACCCCCAAATATTCACAAAAAATCACAAATACTAATCTACGTTTCGGTGGCAAGTCGGCCACCGTTGTCAAGATTTGATAATAACCACACAATAAACTGAAATGCTTCTAGCATTTTAGCAAAGGAAACTTTGCTTAAAAAATCGTAAAATAAAGGAAAGTGCATTTATTTTATTAGATAAAGACAGATGTGTAGCATCAATATCTGTTGATTTAAATAATACATGGTTACCTATGCTTAATGCTAAAGAAAATTCAGATAATCGTAAAATCTAAATTAACACACCATACCACCCACCTCTCTGGTCTTTTTGAATACTATACATCACCAGTCAAATAACCTAGTGTCATTTATGACAAAACGTCATTAAAAAGTAAAAAACCATCAGAATTTCCTAAGTTTTTAGATCAAAAATTTCTTAAAATTTAGTTAAATTTTTTGTTTTAGTTTCTTCTTTTTTGCTGCAGGCGATCTGCAAGTTCATAGGGGTAAATAGAGCTGGACAGGGCCAGCTCGTATACCCCGGGACCTGGACCGAAGGGGTCCTATTTTCCAAAAAGTAGTAAGGTGAGTATCCCAAATTAATTTTTTTTGATTCTATTCAAAGAATCTCCTTGTGCCAGCCGACGAATTGTGGAGGATCTTACGCCTGTTTATAGGTATTTTTACGGCTTTTGCTTCGAAGAATTTTACCAATATAATTGCACCGAGCCGCTCTCAGAAGAGCAGTACGGAGTGCTTTCCTTGTGCATTTCTTTGCAGTCTATGTCAAAAAGCTCCGAAGTTCCCACTTTGTTTGTTTTTTAATTTTTCAATTTTCTGTGCAACCTACTACTTGCAAAGGTCTTTTCTTTTTATTCAAACCTTCAACTTACTTAATAACCAGCCTCTTATTTTCTTTAAGACTCCCTCTGTATGTTGAGACTATTGCTAAGACTAACCACAACTAACCACCCTAATAATACAAAAGATTGCGTTTACCATAAAAAAGTAAAAATCTTACAAATAAGTACCCACTAGTACAGTTGTATTCATTGAAAATGGGTACACTAAAATTGTTATAGTGTAAATCGGTTTTGATTGAATTTGACAAGCCTGTCAGTGCCAAAAATTTTCAAAATGCCTCGTCATTTAACTGAAATTGAAAAAGCTTAAATAATAGCTAGAATTGAAGATGGGTGGTCAATACGTGCATTAGCGGATTTTACCGGAAGAGGCAAAAACACTATTTCAAGAATTAAGCAACGTTGGGTTCAAGAGGGTTCTTTGAAAAGAAAATTTGGTACTGGTCCAGCACGCATTTCCGTCCCTGAACAAATAATGCATTTCTGGAGTATCTAAGGGCAAATCCTTTTGAAACTGCAAGAAACGCTGTCATTGACACAGGATTTCCTGGGTCTCAACCGACCGCTTACAGAAGAGTCAAAGAATCTGACTTAAAAAACCGCGTAGCTGCAAAAAAAATGATGCTCACAGAAGAACGGAAACAGTCTCGTTTACTTTTCGCCCTAAATTATATATACCGTGACCACCAGTTTTGGAACACGGTAGTATTTACTGATGAAAAGGTTTTTCAGTCAACATATAATGGACAAATTCGTGTCTACCGTCCAGACAATACAAGATTCGAAAACGCTACACTAGCGATCTTGCTTTCAGACCAGGGCGATTTTCAGTAAATGTATGAGGTTGGATAAGTGCTTATGGACTTGGTGTCTGCTGGCGATTGGAGGGTAGGTTTAACGCCGAACATTACATGGCTGTTCTGGAAAATGTTATGCTCCCATCTGTTGGACAAATATATCCAAATAACTCATTTGTCTTTCAGCAGGATAACTGCCCGGTCCATACCGCAATTGCTGTGGGGGAATGGTTTCATCGTAATAATATTGAAGTCTTGCCATGGCCCGCTTACAGTCCTGATATTAATCCCATCGTAAATTCAGCAAGTGATATTGCTATTTTATGCAAATATAATGATATCTTTGCTTCTCTAACGTCAAACAGGATTGTTTCTTAAGCTTTTAATGGGCTAACCTAATTATAATAAAAAATAGGTAAGGTAATCGAATAGTTAGATGATATAAATTTCACGGTAAAAAAAGTGTTGTAGAACTACAACCAAATGAATTAAATATTATAATATTATTTCTAAAATAACAAGTTGTAAAAGGCCGCCTTACTTCAGTTAAGTCTGGCTGATAGGCAGGTGTTTTGGCTAAAATGCGACATACTAAGAGCATTATTTTTTGTTTTGGATATTTAGCCTTTTTAGTGCATCGGGGGCAAAAGGGCGTTAAAACAGAAGTTGGACAGTAAAACGTTAAGGGTGAGTTGGGCTGGAAAGCCAGAAAGTAAGTCGTCAAAATTGTATCCTCAAGGGAGATACGTATCTTCTCAGAATATAAAAAGTTTGTAAAGTAATTCATCAAAAATAAAGTTTTCCCAATTTGTGACAGTGTGGATGTGTTAAAGTTATTTTTTAAGTTTGAGTGCACGCCAACACAATTTTAAAATTATGGATAAGAAAATTAACGTGACAGCCAGAGGTCCCTAGCATCCCAACAGAAAGGAATAGGGCCAAAGCACAGTAAATTTATGGCTACTGATTAGGTTAACAATAGATCATAATAACCTTGATGTTAAAAAAAGTGAACATCCACTGGGACCTGTATTTTTTTTATTAAAAATAAAGCCAAATACGTTATTTTCTTACTAATTACTCTAATAATTAATATTTTTATAAGCCCAAACCACTGCAAACATCGCTATTGACCGTCCTTTCTGAATTATTAACTTTAATTTAAATGAACACCCACGATTCCGGATGGCTGAGAATTGTTCGAAAGGATTCTGCAGATTGGTAGCTAAAATATTTAAACGGGTTGAACAAGTAGCTATTGTTACGTTAAGCGTAATAAGCAAATCCCTGCTGTTTCATGAATTATTTGTTATTAAAACCATTTTTATCAAAACCAATTTTTTTTAAAGATGCGTTTTAACTAAATATTTAGTTGTAACAATGGCATATACAAGATTTTTAAACATTTTTGGTTAAAAACGTGTGTAATTTTAGATAGTTAACTAACAAATTTTTTATAAACAAATTTAGTGTTAATTTAGGGCCTTGTTAAATAAAAATGTGCATTTCCTGTGCTTATTTTCCAGATCAGGCGTTAATACGGTTTTCAGAAAAAAATATTAGAATAAGATTTACTTTCGTCAACAAAATTATAAATTAAAATTAATCGTAAAAGAAAAAAAAACGTAAGAAGAAATGAAGTCGATGCCAGAGTACTGAACCTTGAGATAATCCAGCATTCATTGGGTAAAAGCTATAAGAATGACCATCTTTCGTAGCAGATCGATTATAAAGAAAAGTCGAGGTTCAACCACGAAGTTTGGGTAAAATATCATGGAAAGCAAATTAGTTATGCAGAGCAATTTAAAATTTAAAAACTAATATTTTTTGCATTTCTTTTTAAACATCTAAGAATTTTTTAGTATTAAAGAAAGAAATGATGAAAACAATGGAATACATAAGAATTTTAAACATTTTGGTTAAAAAAGTGTCAAAGGTGATTTTAGATAGATCACTGACAAATTTAGTGTTAATTTAGGGCCTTGTTAAAGAAAAAGGTGCATTACCCTGTGCTTCTTTTCCAGATCAGGCGTAAATACGGTTTTCAGAAAAGAAATATTAGAATAAGATTTACTTTCGTCAACAAAATCATAAATTAAAATTAATCGCAAAAGAAAAAAATCGTTAGAAGAAAGGAAGTCGATGCCAGAGTACTGAACCTTGAGATAATCCAGCATTCATTGGGTAAAAGCTATAAGAATGACCATCTTCCGTAGCAGATCGATTATAAAGAAAAGTTGAGATTCAACTACGAGGTTTGGGTAAAATATCATAGAAAGCAAATTAGTTATGCAGAGCAATTTAAAATTTAAAAACTAATATTTTTTAAATTTCATTTTTAAACAACTAAGAGAGTTGGGTGTATAATAAGAATTCGTAAGAAATCCAAAAAAAGCAAGTAAAATCGGTGCAGGTTTAGGAGAACATATTTCTGTAATTACCGAAATGCCTTTCGTACCTAGACAATTTTTTAATATTAAAGAAAGAAGATGTAAGAAAAAGTTTAAAATTTTTGTTAAAAACAAATTATAGATATAAAAAATTATTGATCAATAGTGTTAATTTGGGCTTGTAAAGAAAATTGCATTACCCTGGCCCAATAAGGCTTAAATACGGTTTCAGAAAAGAAATATTAAATAAGTTTACTGTCAAAAAATCATACATTAAAATTAATCAAAAAAACTCGTAGAAGAAAGGAAGTGATGCCAGAGTACTGAACCTTGAGGTAATCCCGCATTCATTGGGTAAAAGCTATAAGAATGACCATCTTCCGTAGCAGATCGATTATTAAAAAAAGTTGAGATTCAACCAGGAAGTTTGGGTAAAATCTCATAGAAAGCAAATTAGTTATGCAGGGCAATTTAAAATTTAAAAGCTAATAATTTTTTTCATTTCTTTTTAAAAATCCAAGAGAGATGGGTGTATAATAAGGGTTCGTAGGAAATCCGAAAAAAGCAAGTAAAAACGGTGCAAGTTTAGGAGAACATATTTCCGTAATTGCCGAAATGCCTTTCGTACCAGAGAATTTTTTAGTATTAAAGAAAGAAATGATGTAACAATGGAATATATAAGATTTTTAAACATTTTTGGTTAAAAGGTCAAATGTGATTTTAGATAGATCACTAACAAATTTTGATAAACAAATTAGTGTTAATTTAGGGCCTTGTTAAAGAAAAATCTGCATTTCCTGCGCCCATTTTTCAATATCAGGCTTAAATACGTTCTTTAAAAAGAAATATTAGAATAAGATTTACTTTCGTCAAAAAAATCATAAATAAAATTAATCGTAAAAAAAAACTCGTAAGAAGAAAGGAAGTTGATGCCAGAGCACTAAACCTTGAGATAATCCAGCATTCATTGGGTAAAAGCTATAAAAATGACCATGTTCCATAACAAATCGATTAAAAAGAAAAGTCAAGATTTGGGCGGCAGGTTTGGGTAAAATATCATAAACAGCAAATTAGCTAGGCAGCGCAATTTAAAATTTAAAAACTAGTACTTTTTTTTTCAAACATCTAAGAGAGATGGGTATATAATAAGGAGAGAGTGTTGTTAATTCTTTCTTGTGGATTGATGGCATACGTGCGGCCTTTACTATTCGAAAAAATGTCCTTTATCATTCGTACGAAATATAAAAGAAGCGAGTAAAAACAGGTGCAAGTTTAGGAGAACATATTACTAAATTGCTGAAATGTCTTTTATACCAGAGAATTTTTAAGTATTAAAGGAAAAAATGATATACTTAATCCACTAGACTTTAAATATTTGTTTTACCATTTTAACAACTAATAAAAGAGGATAATTAACAGGTGCATCAAGAGTAAAATTGGCAACAAATTATTTTGTAGGGAGTTTGTTTTTTTCTTTAGAAGTAGAATTCCGTCTTCGATCGCTATGGCCTAAAAAGGAAATGCTCCAAAAGTATTATCCAGGTTTAAACAAATATTATAAAGAATCTGGTTTCGATGGAATATCCTTGTCAATGCTGAAGTATTGCTGCCCTTTTATTCTTCCATACATCACCCATATTATTAATGTCTGCTTAGAAAAAAGGATATTTTCCTAAGGCGGGAAGGTCTCGCCATTCAACCGGTTCCCAAAAATAGTTCACCAAAGGGTTTTACGGATTTCGTCCAAAAGTCTGCTGTCGGTATTGTCCAAGATATTGGAAAAAATAGTCTATAGCCAAATTAACGCTTTTTGAGGGGAAAATGTTATTCCCAACTTCAATCTGGCTTCACAGAAAACACGCACTGCTACGGCACTTGCCAATGTTTTGGACAAACGTGGCCGATTTGGATGCGGGAATGGTTGCGTCCCTCGTTTTGCTGGTTTTTCAAAAGCTTTCGACACTTTAAACCATGAGCTGTTTTGCCAAGCTTGCCCACTAGGGGTTTAATGACATTGCGGTAAAATTTTTCGAGTCTCACCTTTCGAAAGGCACAGAGTGAGTGCTGCAGGAGCAAATGTCATCTTTGTTGCCTGTAGTATCAGGTGTACCGCAAGGTTCGTACTGGGTCCGCTTCTTTTTGATATACTCAGCAGATATTTTGAAACGTATAGAGATTGGTTCTTAAAGCATATGCTGAGATATTCAGTTAAAATATGTTTTCTCCCTTATGAACATCATATTGTGAGTATAACATGAACAGAGAGCTAAATATTTAAATAATCTATAAGGAAACACAACCTTTAATTGAACCCTAAAAAGTCACAGGTTCTCTACTTTGGTGGGGGCAAGGCTGCTCCTTTAGCGAGAAGGTAGACATAAATATTATTCAAATTCCGGAGGTAAAATCGGAAACGTTAGGGGTCGTAATAGATGGTGGTCTTAAATTTGATGAACATGTTAACTCCCTCATCAGAAAGGCTTACTGTAATTTAAGAATTATATATGCCAATCGGGAGATTCTGTCCAAAAACTTAAAGTCTGCTTGTTGAAACCCTGGTACTTTCATTTTTAATTACTGTTCATTGTTTATTTATTTATTTTTTTAAATCTTTGGATAAATAAAAAAAAAAAATTGCTTTTTAAAGAGACCGCACCGACGTTGATACCCACATGTCTTTGAAACCGTGTTTGCCAAACCCAATAGGATTTTCTACAAGATCAATAATGGCTGATTGTTCTGTTAACAATACCGTTATTATGAGAATCTAGATGTCATCACTCCACAAAATATTATCAAGGGAAAGTAGGGTCGTCATAAAGCATGACCTGCACAATAGCTATAAATTCCAGCCTTTATTGAAAATCTGTGGGTCGTAAATGTTGAACTAAATGGATTTTAAAAGGGTTATACTTGTGACTACTAAAAATCCGATCCACCGAAGATTTGCTTACCCCAGTCTTATCTGAGACCGTCCGAATACCAATGCGTGGATTTATACCAACATAGGCTAATATATTTACTTAATTTTCTTTACTTCTTACTTAAGCTACGTGATGGGTGTGATTTAATTGTGATTAAAACGACCCTGTTCTTAACTTAGCTTCTACACGAATAAATGGTATTGCTCTATCTGGAAAACGTCCTGTTAACAACGAACCGCTTGCCGAAAATTACGATGGCATTTTCCATAATTTAAAAGCATATTAACACATTCTTTTAAATTATACAAAAAAGGCATTCTAACTTTTTTAAAAGCGACAGTAATAGGGCTTCATTACAGTCACTGTCACAGTTTAAGGACTACCTATGCAGATTTACATATTTAAATACAAGGTGTTGTAATGGATTCATGGTTGAAACAAAAGGCTAAAGTATAATCTTGAAAGGTTACTCACTAGTACTTGTTAGGTCATCAATCCAATGCACGTATCTAAAGCCATTGACCGTGAAGGTTAACAGTTATGTTATGTTATGTTATTATTTAAATATTAGTTTATATAACAATACTCATATATTATTGTAAACTGTGTATATTAAATAATGTTTGTTTAATGTTATAAATATATATATATATATATATATATATATATATATATATATATATATATATATATATATATATATATATATATATATATATATATATATATATATATATATATATATATATATATATATAAATAATAACTTGATTTAGATATTGATACATAAGATTAGATACATTAGATGCAGTAAGATAAGTTAGTTACTAAAAGCCTAAGAGGCATTTATACTATTTTTCTATTTTTATATTAAAGTATGTTTTATACAAAGTCTCTTGTTTGACTTCTTGACGTGTACCAGATACTACGAACCCAAGTACAAAGCAGAGTACACCACATGGCGATCCTACAGTTACATGTTGAGAAGTCAGAAAAAGTGCATACCGTCCAGTGATATGGTAAATAGACGCCAATATGGGCAAATCATCTTCCAAACATGCGGAAATTACTGACTCTGGAGTAGTCAATTCAAATTTCATCGTGGAACAAGAAAGCATCCAAGTGCCTACCGATGTAAGAGTACTACTATATATATTGACAGTGGTTCTTGTATTGTTGTTCCTACTAAAAATAAAGCAGACCTATCGAAAACAACTTAAGAAGAATCTCTCCAGAAGTATGTACTTCAAAACTCCAGCAGCAGAACCCAGCGTAGTTTGAGAAGTCCCAGAACCAGAACACTGAACAGCGTTGGACATAACCCCACAACAAGGATCAACCCTCAACCCAGAACACAGACAGCAGTATAGTATGTAAGTTTATTAGTGGAAAAAGTTTTTTATTATTATTATTTGTATATTTATTATGAACATTGTGTTAAAGTCGGCTCGACGCTCAAGTGCTCTCAGAGAACATTTTATTAGTCTGGAAATTATTATTTTTTAATTTTATTACAATATTATGGTATTTAATTCGCTAAAAAGCATATACGAGGACTCAGTTAAATTGTGCGACATTATAAAAAAAGAGCCAAAAGAACTCCGAATAGACTTAGTTAGAGTAAATAATTTAATTCTAGAAGTAGGGAAGTTAGAAAATAAGTTTCATAATATACAAAAAGAGGTCCAAGCATCTGCTATTGACGACCCAAACCTTAAAAAATCATATTCAGATTATAATAAAGCTATTGAATCTCACCTTTTTAAATCGCGTTCTCTCCTGAACGAAAGACTAAAAAATCTGGTTAAGGGAGATAACCCAACTGAACAATTAAAAAATAATAGTAATACCGAGGAAATAAATATGGCGGAAAAATAAGCGTCTAAATTAAAAATAAATAATATCGGGGTAAAAGCGCTATTTAAAATAAGTAAATGGTACATCATCGTAACGCTAAGAAGATGAGGAGTTAGAATAAAAAATAAAATACACGGTGTCTCATTTATCTATCTATCTATCTAGGTGTCCCATTTAAAAAAACATACAAAATATATGCTACTCGTTTCTGATGGGACCCTGTAGTAAAACTAAAATATTTAAAATAAGCTTATTTTGTATTGTTCTTTCAAATACGCAAGATAATTGCTGTAACATTAAATCTGAAACACCCTGTATAGATCAGTGTTTCACTAAGATTTAAACGCAACGATAAGATAAACAAAACAATTTTAAAACACGTCATAGTCGCCTTTTAACTTTGAATACGGCTCTACGATCTTTTATGAAAAGAAATTTTGTCTTTATTTTTGAAATGATTTTTTTTTCTATACAAAATAACATGTAATTTGTAAGGGACATTATAACTAAAGCCTATAGCATTTTTTAAATATATTTTTATGTAAAATTAATGTTTATTATTATATTTACCAGAATTTTTAAAAAATTATGCTGTACAAAGTCATAAAGATTAATACACACGTATAAAAACTGAATATTTTTAATCTATTTGACATTTTCCCATTAAACATCTATTTTTAAGCGTCCTCTATAATAAATGGCAAATTAAAAACTCTGTTTTGGACAATACTGTCTGCAACGGCGTTTGGTGGAAAAGCGGAAAAAACGCAAGCCCTTCTAAAAAGCTCATTTAGAACGGAATCACATAGTCATCAACGCTTCCATGTGCAAATATAGACGAAACTGGTTTAAAAATATGAGTTTTAGCAGTGGTGCGGTAACCCGACTAATTTTTTTGTTAATATAATTCTAACCTAATTTAAAATATTTCCAACAAATTACAATTAGACCTAAAAATGCATTTCTATGTGGTAAGTTTTAAAAGAAGGTGTACCTTAGCGACATATTTAGGAATTTATTTAAATTAATATATTAACATATAATATTATATACATATATTAAAATATAACATAATATATAAATTAATTTATTAACATATAATATTATAACATACATTAAAATATATCATAATATATAAATTATTACATTTTAACATATAATAACCTCCGCAAATTATACTTACCAGTTGATTGGTAGTAGTAGAACGTGAATGCTATGTATTTAGAAATTATACATTTTTTAATTCCGTGATTGATATCTAACGTCTTGTTAATGTCATCTATACAAAATGTACAGTTTATTGTAAAATTTCGTCCAGTTGATCATTTAAATTGATATTTATATCGTCAATTTTATTGTAGTTATCCATGATATAATTTTTTGTAATACGATTTCTTTTTGGATTCTATCAAATATGTCTTAAAATTTAAAACAATTTCCGGGTATTAAAATCTTTATTTAAATACTAAAGAAATCAAATTTTTTAAGTTGTTTTTTTTTTAATTCTAATGATAAAGATAAACCTTTTAAATTTCAAGCTTTCTAAGATTTTTTTTAATCCTTATCGTGAAAATTGGCCGGCCAGCAATAAAACAAAAAGCCATTGGGATCTTTCTATCTTTGATATTTGTTTTTTAAAGGCATGATTGAGTTTAAATAAATCTTTTTTTTAATATAGCTATATTTTAGAAATTGGGTCTGGTGCCTTTTAGGTACCATCGATTTTTGAATTTTTTTTAAATTTCCACATGAAGCTTACCTTCATTAGAGTAGTTTTCGATAAACATTTTTTTGGATGAACTAGGTTTGAATTTTTTATTTAGATTTAAATATTTAAAATTACCATTAATTTTCTCCATATAATGCGAAAACTCCCCTTGATGACAGGAAACGTCAAGAAAATATTTTTGAGTTTAAAATTTAAATATTTATATGAAAGCGTGCAGTGTTGCCAAATTGGAGTTTTTTTGGTAATTGTCTTGAAAGTTGTCTCCCCTCCGATTTTGACCAAATATGGTATACGGGAGTTTTTAGGCGCTGATCACGAATCTAAAAACAATTTTTTGGTAACGTTTTGTTTTCTAAATATTCATCATCAAAGTTAAAAATTAAACTAACCTTATTTTCACTATTCCTTCTTCTTTTTGCACATAATTTTAATTTATACACTATATTGGTATTCAATATTTTAAAAACACCTTTTAAAAGCTTGTTTTTATATTTATTTTACACCTTTCTTCCATTTAATTGCAAACCTCCACTTTCAAACGCCGCTTACGCCGCAACCATGTATACGCTATTGATTTTATCAGGAAATATGGCTGCGACCTTTGAAATTAAAACTTTACAATTTAATGATAAAAAGGTGAAAATAAATGAAAAAAAACAATTTTTTTTAAGGTGTTTATGAAATATTGCGTGCCAATTTAATGTAACAATGATAAATTGTGTGCAAAAACAAGGGGGAATATAGTGAAAATACGGTTAGTTTGATTTTCAACTTTAATGATGAATATCTCAGAAACGAAACGTTGCCGAAAAAAATTGCTTTCAGATTCGTGATTAGCTTCCCAAATAACCCCCGTATACCAAATTTGGTCAAAATCGGAGTGAAGGCAACTTTTCTAATACGTCTCTTCATTTTCATGTCTAAAATATAATAAATAGTTATTTACATTACAAGATGCGAAAGTTTACTTTTTGGTGTGAAAGTGGTTTTAAATGGCCAGGAAGCCGAGGCTATTTAAAACCTCCGAACCTTGAAAGGCCTTTCGCATCGTGTAATGTATTATATTTTTCTGCTACTGTTCTATGTATCGCATAATTTAATAATCATTAACATCATGTTTTAATAGAAATATCAGAGATTTTAAATTTTACCTGTTAAAAATTAATCCATAGCAACACATTTATTGTTGACATTGTCTGTCATCAGCACTTGTCAGATTTTAATTATTGTTAATTTAGTATAAATCCATTCCCATTTTAAAATGTTAAATGAATATGAAAATGGCATCCAAAAGGCAGCTGACCCGTGTGCCTCATTCTGCCAGACAAATCTAAAGAGGTACCATCAAACATATAAATCGTTTTCTGAATGGCTTGCTACAAAAAATGTGGGGCGGATTGACGAGAATGTGATGTTGGCGTATTTTCAAGAAAATCCGAGTCTTTATCACCACCAACCCTCTGGTCTGTATATTCCATGCTCAAGTTAACAATTTCCGTAAACAAAAATGAAGATATTTCGGAGTTCAAGAAACTAGTTGCTTTTATTAAAAGGAAAACGATGGTTATGAGGCAAAAAGTCAAAAATTTTTAAAAAAGAAGAAATCATAAAGTTTTTACTTAACGCGCCTGATCAAAGTTACTTAGCAATGAAAGTAATAGCCATTATGGGAGTGGCTGGGGCATGCCGGACAGACGAAATATACAGAATGAAGCTAAGTGATGTAGAAATAAGAAATGACGTGGCTATAGTAAAAATAGTGGAGTCTAAAAATAAAGTTAAAAGAAACTTTGTAGTAACCAACGATGAAGGCTCAGTTCCTATGTCAGATTTCTACAGGAATATATTAAGCTGAGACCAAGGAATGCTCTAGATGAGCGTTTATTGTATCGTTATGAAAGAGGTAAATGTGTTAATCAAGTAATTGGAAAGCACACTATTTCAAATGTACCTAAAGAAATTGCGAAGTTTTTGAAGCTTGAAGACATCAGTAGATACACTGGCCATTCTTTTAGAAGAACGTCAACTACGTTCCTTGCCAATGCTTCGGATGTCGATATTTTGGACTTAAAAAGGCATGGAGGTTGGAAGTCTTCTTCTGTTGCGGAGGGATATATTGCTGAATCCTATAGTAATAAGGTGGAAATTTCAAAGAAGATTTTACACGAAATTCCTACCAATATTTCCTCTAATGAAGTAACAGTGAAAAATATGAATATTAACGTAGTTAAAGGTGATAACGATACCCCAACAACAAATTTAAAAACTGTTAATTCAAGTATTATTCCTCCAATTTCTTTTGCTAATTGCTCAAATTGCACAATTACTTTTAATGTTAATACCTAACCTAGTTTTTTAAAATATTTTGTCATAAATTAGTTACTTTTTATAAATAAATCCTAATATTTCCCACAAGCATATTTTTTTTTTTTACTCTTACTTTTTTGTCCAGGCGCTGAAAATATTACTTTCGTAGTTAGCAACGCTTAGCAACCAGGTAACACGAAGGTTCTCTTTCGTTATCATTCGCGTTGCTAGGACCACAAAGTTTTCTTATTTATACAGTAGTAGAAAAAATAATTTCCAGCAATTTCTCTTGGTCGCTTTTATCTAATTTTTTTTTCCGAAAGTTATACTATTAGTAGTTTCTGAGATATAGCCGACTACCTCTCTTAGTGGGTACTTTAATGGACCATTTCCCGCCCTTGTAACGTAAATTACTATTAATGCTTTTTGACGACACTGTTTTATGTCTGATGCGAAAACTCTTCATTCGTCACATGTGCGAAAGCAAATGGCAAATACAATGTGTATTTTACATGGAAACGGGCGGCCGGTCCAAGCGGGTGAGTTATTTGCCCTGAATACTTGAGCAATTTTAATTACACGGCCCTGGTATTTGTACAGGGCACTATATCAGGCCCTATGTCAGCATATTAGGTAGGTGCAGTCTAATATATTTTAGGGATTTATGAGCAGAAATTTGTTTTGAGATAATTAGTCAGGCGCGTACGACGTAATTCTGTGTGTTTTTTTGCTGGAAAAAAGTATTGTGTCAACATTGCAAAATTAGCTTTTTGTGTTGGTGGTTTGCATATAAAATATGTTTTTAATTTTCGACCGTGGACATTGAATCAACCCAGTTTTTTTTGTTGAGTTTGTTCGAAAACAAACATGTTATTTTTTTATAACATAAGTAATACAAAGAGTGTTCAAATATGACCCAAAAGTTTATTTAGAAAACCAAACGAATGTAGGGCCGCAATTCTGTCTTAGCTAGGTCTGTCATCACGTAAATTGCCGAGGCAGGAAAAAAACTCCATAAATCTCGAACATTTGTGTAAATTTAAATTTTGTGTTCGGACACCATTGTTTGTGGTTTATTTAACAGTGTTTGACAAAAATTCACAAAATCGACTTAAGGTATAGTCTGTCTCAAACTATATCGTTATGGCTTTTGACGGACCTTCCCCAATAAACCTTTAACGATTTTATTACCTATTGTTATTGGGTAAACCCATTTGTTCATAAGGGCAGGGGTGGGCCAGGTATTTATTGAGTATTAACCATTAGGCATATAAATATTTTGGCTAATATTTTAGTGGCAGTGTTAAATAATTGTTTTTACTGTGCGTCTCGAAAAAGTTGTTTTACGAGAATATAACTATGTCGCGTCGAAATCATTTGTCATTAGATGCAAAACAGGTTGTGAAAAATGTGTATGAAACTTTAATCAGTAGATGTCTAATTAAACAAGAAGCTTTAAAAGAAACCTGTCTACTTACAAAAACTCCAATATCATCGATAGGGATATTATTATTAGTGAAGAATTGAACAAAAGAAAAAAACGTAGTGATTTTCAATCTCACCGTATAGACAATAGTGATCAGGACCTAATAAGAAGAGAAGTCTTTATGAAAGCGGAGTTATTCCTACCTTGGATAAACTGAAAAAGAAGCTTGACGAAGACGAAACCAATATAAATATTAGCCGTGCCACCCTACATAGAGTTGTTTGTAAAATGGGATTTAAATACCGCCAAATAGACAAAAGACAAGGAGATTTAATCACCTTCAAGAAATTAAAAGCTATAGGTTAGAAAACAGATCCATAATTTACCTTCATGAAACATGGTTCGATACACTTGACACAGTATCCAAAGGATGGGTTGATTCCAGTCAAAACTGTCAGACGAAAGCACCTTCAAATAAAGGGAAACGCATTACCATAATACACGCTGGTTCAGAAGACGGATTTGTCCCAAACTGCTTGCTGTTGTCTGCAAAGAATATTAAGGATTATAGCTTGGATTTTCATAAGGATACAAGTGCAGAACTTTTTGAAAACTGGTTTTAAAATTATCTTTTAAAAAATATTCCAAACAGTGTTATTGTCATGGATAACGCAAGCTACCACAGCCGTCTGCTACACAAAGCACCAGCTTTATCAAGTTCAAAAACTGAAATCCAGGAATATTTGTTAGAAAATGATATTTATTTTGAATTCAGTTACAAAAAAATTCAACTTTTGGAAGTCCTAAATTCATATGCAATTAAAAAACAATATGTATGTGATAATTTGGCTGAACAGGCTGGGCATACTGTCTTACGGCTTCCTCCGTATCACTGTATGTTTAACCCCATAGAGCATTTGTGGAACCAAGTAAAATCAAAGATCAGAGCAGAAAATGTTACACCTACCTTAAGTCCCAGTGTTATAAATTTAATAAAAAATGTAATTACTAACATATCAGTTGAGAGCTGGAAAAATCACTACAGCCCATTATAAAAATTCAGGACTCCTACATTTCTATCCAAAACAACATAAATCCTATTGTAATCTCAATGATGACTCTGATAGTGAAACACAATTAGATTTAGATGTTTAGATTAAAAATGTAATTATGTATAGATAATGCAGTTATAAACTTATTAAAACTTTGCATACATTTAATTTCTTAATGTAATTTTAAGTTTATGCTTACCTAAATAAACAATAAATTATAAATCTTTATATTATTAAAGTCCGTCCCTAATGTTCTGTCCTTTAATACCTACCGATCCGCAGTTTATTGCCGTCGGCAGGTATAATCTATAAATGAAGGCAAGAGCTAACACGGTATACTTTGAGACAGACTATACTAGTAAAATTATACTATCTTCTTTTTCTGAGGTAAACTGAATATAAAATTACACCACTAATTTTATTTTTATTTCTCATAAGGAAGAAGGGAACATATTTCGGCCGTAGTGACAGCCATCTTCTGCCGAAAAGTTAATTGAGAGGTCAGATTTAAATCAACAATTGTTGTAAAAAAATAAATTAGATGCATGCAAAGCGTAGAACTAAATCAATAAAAAAGACATTTGCTGCAATTTTATGCTTATCAAATATTTAGTCAAATAATAATGATTAGTAATAATAAATTATACTAAAACTAGGTATGTTGGGCCAACAATTATCCTTTTAACATGAAATTTCAGCAGATGATCCTTTCATTGATTTAATTTTACGTCTTCCATGCAACCTAATTTAGTTCTTTCACCAGAGATGTTGATTTTATTTTTACTTTTTAATTAACGCCCGGGCTAAAAATTGCTGTAACAATGAGCGAAACATGTTTCCTCCGCCCCTAGGGGGCGGAAGAAATTTGTTTGTTTGTATTGTTAATTAGAAACGTCAAAATCAGTCAAAACGATGAAAAAATAGATAAATTAATTAAAAAAAAGATTTCACTTATAGTTTTAATTATGTTGCATGAAATTGAAAATTGTATGACAAAAAAAACATTTTAATAGTATAATACTTCCATATTTCTTCATTCTAAAAATATTCTCCCTTAATACCGCTTGTGCATAAAAATTAACTAGATAATTTTATACCAGTCATTTTTAACCAATCAGATAGATGGTTTATTTTGACGTTGTTACTATGGTAACCAGCAAATTTTCTAAAAATTTTTCATTCACATGAGCATATAGACGTAAAATTAATAAGTGAAAATTTCCCGGCACATGACAGCTATCATATGTATAATTAGACAATAATAATATTGAAATAATATTGACAATATTTTTTATTTACTTACTTTATAAGTTGGAAATATTACAATAATTTATTAAGGTGTACATTCTATAATATCATGAATTAATTTCCAATTCTTCAAAAATTCCACTTCTAGCTCCTCTTTCCTAAGTAATGAATAAAACACAAAACCGGTGGTTTTTTTTTAACAATATGCCTGTGTTTCATTAAAAAAAAATTATAAAAAATAAACTCCAAAAACTGAGTCAACACTGTTGCTTAGACTTCTTGGATTTGTTGAGTTATGAGTTAAATTTTCACCTTTTTTCTAATTAACCCTGAATTTTCTTTCCACATCGCAACATTTCTTTTCAAAGTAAAAAACCCACCCATTGTTAGTGACAGTTTAAATAATGAAAATTGTTAAAACTCCCATTACACACAGCCTTCATTTATTTGTGGATAACGTCCAAATAAATATTTAACTAAGGTTTTCTTTTTAAATATAATTTCGGAATAATTTTTTTTACCGAATCTCTTACTTGAATTAATTGCTGGCAATTTGTCTCGTACATATATTTAAAAAAAATCATGTACTCAAAAAATTTTCGGCAATAATTCATGCTCTAGGTAGATTATATGTGAATATTTCCTCATATATTAGAAATCCCATATAAAGCGGGACATTTTCGAATAATTACTTCCAAACATTGCCCGGTAGGATCCGAAAAGTCCCTCTAGGTATCTAAAATTTCCCTATAGGTCCGTATCTATAGTAACGATTGTTTAAATTGCACATTTGTCATTTTGGCATATTATATCGAATTTTAAAAGTCGTCGAAATGTCGCGTTTTGGAAACGATTCTTTGAGTTTAATTTATGAAAAAATAATCGAAAGTAAACCTAAAAATACATTAATGAACCATCAAGTATATATGGAGACAGTTTCTGGATGTTATTAAAGAAAGGAATTATAGTTTAAACGAACACACTTCAATACCGATACTGGCAAATATTCTTACTAACTGGGCCTACAACATGAAAAAGAAAAATGGTGAGGATTATAAAGACTTTACTGTGAAAACTATTTGGAATGTAACATCAAAACTATTGATGAAAAAATACCAGGGCGAATATAATATTAAATTTAATCCTTTCACTGACACGGAATTTAAAACAGTCCGCGAAGCAAAAAATGCCAAAAGAAAGCAGTTGCAGACAAACCCCAGAAAAGAAAAGAAAGCGCTGTATCACTAAAATACGAAGAGTTCAAAGCCATGGTACAAAACTGTGATGAAGAAACGCCCGATGGCTTACAAAAAAGTTATATTTTGTTTTATCGTATGAATTAGCATGGAGAGGAGGAGAGGGAGTCAAATGTTTTACTTCCTATTTCAAAGAAGACATTAATAACGTAGGGGAAAAACTGGTAGAATGGAATACAATCCAATATTCGGGAAAACAACGCAAGGAGGGGATAAACCTTGCGCTCAATCCAAGTGGCTGGTTAGAAACATTGTTAACCCAAATTTGTGCTCAGTAAGGATATTTATAAAGTTCTTGGAAAAGAGAAAATATATAAATATTCCGAGATTGTTCTTAACTGTTAATCCTCTCTGGAAATTGGGCAAGTGGTACAAGAACATCCCTGTCGGAAAAAACATGATCACTCAGTGGACCTCAACGGAGGCAAAAAAGTCAGGTTTGGCGACTGAAAAAGTTAAAATCACTAATCATTCACTCCGCGCAACAGCGGTTTTAAAATAAGTAAAACAAGGGATTGAAGAAAATACACTGATAAAAATTACTGGACATTCAAACCCGAAGTCCATAAAGCCATATCTTCAACTGGATGGGGAACACCATTCAAATATAGTAGAAAAAATGGGAGACAATGATAAAGCTAATCTTAATACAAAAACTAATATAGCTATTGTGCCTACAATAAGTTCTTTAAATTCTAATTTAATAACAAACTCACATACATCAACAAGTAGTGGAGCAGACTCCAAAAATAGTAATTTTTACAACTGTGTTTTCCACTGCAATTCATGCAATTTTTAGTTTCTGCAAGTTTGTCTCATATTATTTTGTTCATTTTCATATAATATTTATGTAGGTAATGTAATTTTAATATAATGTTGTTTAAATAAAGAATTTAAACTTACTTAGGTACTCATACTTTAATTCTTCTACTCGAGAAATATTCTACCGAATTATACTCGTGCATCAAAGTAAACCTGATAATTTTTCATTCAAGCATGTTGTCAGTAAAAAACTGCATTCGGTTATTTTCATATTTTGTTAAAAGAGCCCTCCTCCTTCGGAGTCGGGCTCTTTCGCCAAAATATGAAAATAAACTCATGGAGTTTTTAGACAACATGCTTCCATGAAAAATTATCGGTAATTTTGATGCACTTGTGTAATTTCTTCTGATAATTTTAAGCGCCTTGGAAATAAATATTCTCCTTTCTTTATTTTATTTCTAATATTTTATTATGTCTGGTATTGTAATTCTTTATATACGGGTACAGTACAATATCTTTAATCCATACACATGGTAATCCGGACGCGCAATTGCCTAACAATAGTCCGTGCGCAATTCGATAATCCGGACGCACTTGCACATATGGAGTCAGATGGCCTTAGTGAGCAGAAGCCAGCGATTTCTGTTAATTCATTCCGTTAGCCCCTCGCTTAGTCAGCTTCGTGTGTCAAAATAAAATGGGGTACTGTATGCAGAATATCATACTTAATCTATTTCGGTATAGAAAAATAGGGGTTATAGTCATATTATTAGGATTATTTTCACAGGTATTACTTCTTTTGGGATATTTTGCATACAATACCATATTTTTAGGACATGCCTCTTTGGAACCACTACAACTTTTATAAAAAAAACTTATCTTTGGATCTCATTAGGCAACAGCGGTATTGGACTCCTTAAACTAGAAAAACCTGTATGTACATTGTACAGGGTGGGCATTTTATTAGGGTCCTATATATTTTCTCAGAATCTGCAGTCTTTTCAGTTTAGTTAAAAAAAGTTTTTTGGATTTATTTAAGTATTTAATTAACTCCTCTTTCATAAATACAGGGTCTTCAATGTGTTATCCGTTCGTATTTACTTTCTTATTTTAAATGGGACCTCCTATGTATTAATATAAATTTAAAGAGCGCGGCCAACGACAATTTTATTGATATGTATTGATAAGGGCCTGTGACTCAAAGTTGTGGATTTATTAATTTATTTATTTGGATATCCTAATTTTTGACAAAAGCGTATTTTATCTGCATAATCAGTCAATCATTTTTAACTTTAAAAATAAAAGTGCTACAATAGTAACTACGATTATAGTCCATCTCAATCATTACTGTCACTGTACAATAGAGAAACACTTTATTTGCGCACCCAGAACAATTCTACGCGACGATACTATGTATACGACTTACTGACGAGTTGCCAACCGAGTTGACGATCGACACACAGGCGAAGACAAGGGACGCGAAACGGTAGAAGGGGGTATTTCAAGTTTTGTAGGCGAGTGACTGAAATAAAGAGGTTGTACTGTAGTTAAATAGTTTTTGTTTTTGACTTTTTGCCTTTTTGGATAAGATTGCAAAAAAAATTATTATTGGGTCTAATAATGTTGTCAACTGCAAAATAAAGACTTTATTTTTTTAATAACTTTTTTGAAACCTATTTTGATTTACAAAATAAATTTAATTAAGCTTAGGAATATTTCTTCAGCAGTACTTGGGTTTCCTAAAAAATTAATAAAAGCAATTAATAAAAAACAGTTTTTTTATTTTAATAAAATGTACTCGTCTTCCCTAATGATGATAAAGATAATTAAGTAATGAGCGTCATTCGCAGCTAAACGTCTTTCCAAAAGACTGAAGCCCGTTGAGGCATTATGATATCTGCCCTTTGAAGTTCTCGCTTTGAACTTGAAGTGTCCTTTTTAATTAGAGAGGTAATTGTTACACCTTACAGCGACAAAGATAAGCAGATTAAAATGTTGTTTTCCTGAAAACGGGTTTTAAAATTGACTTAATTGGAGCAGTTCATTTAAAACGTCGCGAGGAACTTACGGAAAGAGTTCAAATTATTACAAACTAAATAGCTTAAATCAAATATATATTTGAATTACAGATCTATATTTAAAAATAAAAGTAATCTTTACTTTCACTTCAACCAACTCTAACCACAACTAACCACAACCTAGAATGATCTTTTGTAGATACCCTACATCCCTTTGATTCTCAAACTTTTCGCGAAGTTGAAAATGTAAAGAATTACGCAGCAAGTTTTTTAATATCTTCCGGAGTCAAAAATGCGTGTTAATTTCATGAATTCTTATAGTAAAGGTTCCGCCTTTTCCCGTTTTTTCGATTCTCTCAACAAAAAACCCTAAACCAAGCGTTTATTATTTCAAGACCCTTACTAATTTTTTTGTCTTTTCTTTCTTGAGGTCGTTTTAATAGGTCCTCTAATTGTCGCAGAATGTTTTTGAACTCAATAGCTGTTTGGTAATTGGCAATTTTATGATCCAACCCCTTTTCATGCCCTTTTGGCACCCATATTAGAGTCTTTTTTGTCCTTGATAATTGTCGTATTCCCAGCAGTTGACCTCTTTTACGCAAGTAAAGCGGAACCAGGCCCAGCATTGCTATCCAATTCCTCATGTCCTAGCACCCATATTAGAGTAACTATGTGGTTTGTGGCCAGTTGATAAGGAGATTGTCGGTATTCCCAGGCAGTTGAACTTTTCTTTTTACGCTCAAGTAAAGCGGAACCAGGCCCAGCATTGCTTTTACGGCGGTTAGAGTAGTTTTTATCGCCTCTGGAAGTTTCAGACAGGCAAGCCTTTGTAGTTTATTTAGCTTCCCCGGTGTCGTTAGTTCCTCTGCTTTTTGCCACCATTCCAGGGAGGCATAGGTTATTATTGGTTTTACGACAGTAATGTATAACCAGTAGATCATAATGCCCTTGTGGCTTTTGCGATAGACCTTTCTAGGTGTGAGTTTCCATAAGGTTTCTGGTCAAGGGCAATTCCAAGAAACATGATTTTTTTAAGAGATCGATTATCTTGCCATTTAGCGTAGGAGCTTTTAGATTTAGCTTCCTTATTTTGGTGAATGGTACTATGACGGTTTTGCTTGAATTGACGTTTAGTTCCTCCTTAGTGCACCAGTTGTTGACGATATTTAAAACAGTTGAATGCTTGCATAAACAACGCAGTCATGGTTACTCATATTGGTGATAACAAGGTCATCGGCGTATCCTTTGCTAGTCAGCCTTACCAGGAGATCATCAACCACCATGGCTAGAGCGCGAGCGACGATACTTCACCCCATTGGCATCCTTTACTGTCCTGACCGTGGCGGTCGCGCCCCCTATTGATGAGCTAATAACGGGGCTTTTAAGCATGGACTTGATCCACTTTATTGTTAAGGTTCTATCCCTCTATGTTCTGTGGTTTTTTTGTACAGTTTTATTAAGAGTGTTATCAAGAGCTCCATCTGAATGCAAACAAAGCCACTTCTTTCACCACAAATGTTTATTGATATCACTAATGAGGTTATTTTGTGATCGCAGATTTTGCAGACTGGTATGCAAATTGTTTTGAATATAGTTGTTTTTTTTTTAAATAGACTTGAATTTTTTTATAGATTTCAGGAAAAAGGAGGTCGCACCGCACTGCGAGGTTCAGTTCTTTGATCTCTTCGCAGAACATTTTCCATGTGCCTCGTTTTAATCTTCTCTGTTTTTTGGTATATTTAGTAAGGACACTATAAAAATTGTCCAAGTTGTTCAACGTCATTGTAGGGTCGTGGGTTTTTCTCGCTTTAGACTTTAGTCGGTTAAGTTCCCTATTTCACCATGACATATCTCTTAGAGTTGCCATTGTTTTTTGTGGGGAAGATTTTTACATATAAAGATACAATAGATTTTTCTATGTGATTTAGAGCTACTTTTGGCTCTTCAACAGTTTCTATAAAGGAAGGTTTAGCCTTGACTTCGGACTTTAAGTGTTCTTCATAGGAAACCCAATGGGTCAATTTAGGCACTCGATGCTTCTGCTGCGCTTTATCTCCGCCACAGTATTAAACCTTATATTTTTGTGGTCCGACATTGACAGTTATTAAGATACTTGCTAATTTTTAATTTGATTAGTTATAAAGGAAGTAGCTTAGGTTGAGTCTTCTGATAAAATCTATGATATTGGCAGACAAATACTCTAATAGGTACTCACCTCTTTTATTTTTATGCGTGCAGAATAAGTTGTTTGTTTCTTTGTCTGCACCAACTGGTTCAAAACGAGGTTTCAAACGCTTGGGGGCTGCTGGAGCGTCCTCTTTTGGTGCTTCTAAGAGAGCATCTCCCTTGTTTTGTTTTCTGTTGGTGCAAATCACAAGAGTAGCAGAGGAAATAACAGTCACCTGTATCAATGCCCCGTTTGCCACAGGAAGGCTAAATGTAACCGGGAGTCGCCTGGTTTTCGGAGTCCGCAATAGTAGTTACCAAGCTCCCCTTGGTCATGCAGTCCTTTGACCATGCTGTTTTACTTTGACTTGGGGAAAGTATTTATGTTAGCTTTTATCCAGTTGGATAGCTAGGTAGGTAGGTAGGTTTAAAGTGAGTGGACTTTTTACGCCCTCCACTGCGACCGCTCGGTCTATTGTGGCTCACACCTTTTTATATTTCTCCCAATAGGATCAGACTTTAATGAATCGAACCATTTTGGGGGAGAGATTTTTAAATTTTCCTTTTACTCGTGTCGCTACGGCACGAGCACAATGTTTCGATTTGTTCTGTCCCTCCTCCCGGTCTAGTGACGGGGACCCACCAGGTCCTTGTTACAGGAACCCAGATGTTCCTTCCAGGCCCATCTCCGGCCTGATCCTATAAAAACAGTCCTATACGCTTTCGTTAAAGCCAGAACCCTTTTTCCTATAAAGGGGTTCTGCCCGCCTACTGTTTGGGGGAAAACCCCTTCCAAGCACCTGTTTGTTCAGGATGGATTAGTCCTTACCCGTGAACCGGCCCGGGACTTAAAGGGCACTTACGAAACGGATTCACCCGTTTCGGTCGGCACACCTTTTTCTGCTTATGACCTGCTGGCCTTCGAAACGGATTTATCCGTTTCGGTCACCACCTTTGTCACTTTTTTTCCTATGTTTGGAGCTAGGGAAGTAATACTCCACCACGGGAGAGCCCCGCATTACCGCAGTAAGGCTAGATACTCTGAGAGGTCACCCTGTATCTCAGAGGCACCGTCATTCACTAATCAGCACGGTATGCTAACACCTTGAGTTAAAGCCTTGTGTTCATCTTAGCTTCGGATCCCGTTCCATACGCTAGCCAAGAGAGTTACCGATAACTAGCAACTCAAGCGCATGTTCCAGAAGATCTTACTGGGCCCAACCATAACGACGATGTGTGAACACAGCGTTTGGGGTTGGCTAGCTAAGTGGCCCCCACTTTTAGTAAAATACCGGAAAATGGTGGGTATGCACAAATTATTGGTAGGTCCGAGAGGCGAAGGGTGCCCCAGGCAGTTGGATGTTCGGTTGTACTTCCACGAACTCCAGTGTTTCCTAGTAGATTCGGCGTGTTTGATCGAGAACAGAGGCACCTCTTGTAGGATGAAGTTCTTTGCTACGCACGCCGATCATGGGGTTGGCATGCTGTTGTCGGTCGTAACATCCCCTAGTGAACTACTTTACAAGATTTACAAGAATGTCATGCACTTTGGGCCGATTGCTAGCTTCTAAAACTCTCCTACCTATGTTCTAGCTGTATTTTTCTTTCAAATCTTATATTACCTTACTAAATCATGGGTGAAAAAAAATATAACCAGTAGATCATATTAAAACCTTAGACGTGGAAAGTTTGCAAATACACGTCCCAGTAAAAAAATCATAAGCAAAGAGCATTACTATCCTTAAAAAGCAGATATCCTTGACTGTATTATTTATTTTATGTGTAGCATTTCTTTTTTGAATGATATAAGCCGTTTAGTCCTTTGAAAGTATGGTTTTATTATACTTATATTAACAGTATACTTATCTTGTTTTGGGTATAAAACAAGGCATTATTATATCACAAGGAAAAATAATGAGAATATATACGACAAACAAAATAAGGGCACAAGAAAAGAACATATCTTTACGAAAAAGATTTATTTTAACAAGACAAATATCAAGGATTTACTTTACTTCTTTATTTTGTTATTCCGGCATTTGTCTCCTGACAATGTAGTTTTTAAATAACCTTAATAAAATGGCCAAAGAGATGAAGTAAAAAAACATAAGTATATATTAACTCTAAGCTTTAAAGGTGGTATTTAAGTTTAAAAAAAATATCTGCTTAAGCACAAAATATTTAGTTTTAATCTTATTTACAAATCTTAAGGTAATACATTAAAAAAAAAACACAAAAATATTGTCAAAACTGAAGTAAAAATTTACGTTTTGCAAAAGAATGCATTGGTATAATATTACTTAAAACATAAGTATGTTCTATAGTTTTGTGGCGGATTCATGTTTCACCTTGTTTTATTTGGGTTACTCGCCTTTCTACTTTTTGGAAAATGGGACCCCCTTGGTCCGGGTCCCGGAGTATATGGGCTGACCCTGTCTAGCCCTATTGACCCCCATGAACTTGCAGATCGCCTGCAACAAAAAAGAAGAAAACCCCCCAAAAAACCTACACACCCATTAGCAAAATTTTAACTTACTATTTTAGAGCCTTTTGTTAACAATACTGACTCATACATTAAAAATTTCCAACATTTTCTGGAAAAGGTAGATTTACGTCACGTCGTGGAGGAGAAGAACCTCAAAAAAGGGCAAGAAATTCTGAATAGGAAAGCCAATCCTCAAAGAGATTAAGAAAAATCCCTTTTTTAGTGTTAGAAAGCATCGGCACAGTTTTGTACGACAAACGGGGTTGTTCATGAAACTGCTTTACCCGTATCACGTTCAAAAAGTGCATGCCATTTAGCCCTCTGATTATCCTGCATGTTGGTTTTTGCACCAATTGAGAAAAGAAGAAAATGAAACCTATTCACATGCTAAATGTGACAGCTGCGGGGATTTGCTGCGTCTGACATGTTCATTACTAGCAGCTTCTGAACAAAAGGGTGTTACAGTTAAAAAAGATCACCTTGTCTAGCCTATTTGTGCAAAAAATGTTTAAAAGCTAGAAATGTGGACAGAGCCTACGACGCTTTGGAAAATGGTGAAGCTGCGAAGCTAAGAGATATTTTAATTAAAGCAATTCAAAAATGGTTTCGATAGTATCAAGCCAAACATTATCCGAAATATGATGAAATGGAGAAAGTCTGGAAGCATATTGATTCTACAAATATCTCGATAAACAGCTTAAGAGTTGAGAATTCAGCCATTGTCAAAAAGAAAAATGAACTGAAAATAAGCTTCCAAGACCTAAATCGAGACTAATAAAAGAGATGATTAAACTTTACGCTAATAAAAATAATCAAACAGTATACAAAAAAAAGGATAAAAAGGGGAAAAGATAAAAATAAAAAGATGGTCGAATAAGGAAGACATAAAACGCAAATGTGAAGTTCTAGAAACAAAATGATCTCAAACTAATACTAGGGGATAGGCTTCAAAAATTTGATAAATTAAAACGAGCTTTGAGAACGTAATTGACACCAATAAAGAGAGGGATACACCTCTACACTGTCAACAATAGCAACCAACTAGCAAAAGAAAACCAATAAAAGTATTAATAAAGGGGAAGCAAGGATAAAAAAAATTTAAAGCCAAATCATAGGGAAAGACCTAAAGCGGGAAAATGCTTTTAATCTGAAATGAACTCTATGAAGAACACAGTCTCCAAGTTATTTAATTTTCAAAAAGCAGCGGCGTCAACTGATTTACTGGCAGAAACAATTCCACAAAAAGGGAAAAAGGTCACTAGTATAGCAAACGACACCCGGGATTATTTCAGGGAACCAACGTCACAAAATTGTCTGTTTTTGTTAGCAAGTTCTCGCCCGATGAAACATCAGAAAAGTTGCTGGAATATCTGCAGAAGACATTTGGGCCTCACATACCGTTGGAACAACAGTCTGTCAGGTCTGGAGATTACGTCAGCTTTAAAATAGATGCCGATACTTCCTTAGAACAACAGCATTTAATGTCTCAAACTGGCCAAAAGGAATTATTATCAAAAAGTATAAATTTGTTCGGAGCCAATGGGACAAAATTCCCCTCCAAGAAACGACCAGAGGTTCCCAGGAAGATCTTTTACCAGATAGGGAAACTACCATAGGCAATATTAAAAATAAAAACATACCATTTACAAAACAAGCTAAAGCCAACATGAGAGTCGGGATAAGCCAAATGGCACTGTCAATTTAAATAAGGATGGTAAGTTTTTCTTCCCGCACCCAATGCCGGGTATTCGCAATAAGATCGAAGAATTGAAATTTTATTAATAGAAAAGTCAATTGACTGTTCTGGTAAATGAACATTGTTTGTCTCAACCTGAATTTAGGTTATTAATCTGATGGTTTTGGGCTGCTTCTGGTTTCTGTAGGTCTGTGAAACAGCGCGGAGGTGTGGAAGAAATAGTCTGGAAGACCCACCAACCCCGAGCCAATTCGATTGAACAGAACATTGAAGTGACTGGTATCTTGGCAAGACAGCTTAATCTTCAGATTTTACAATTTACCGATCTCCAACCGGAGATTTTGATTTGTTTACAGAGGGTCTTATAAATATTTTAAACAAGTTAGATCATTCAAAACATATAATTATAACTGGGATTTTAATGCGCATTTCTATACCAGCAATGCAAAAGCACAGAAATATGTAAATTTTTTTTTGCCTTTTAACCTTAATAAATTTGTGGAAATTTTAAAAGGAAAAGAAAATTGTTCATAACGTTTTCCCAATAAAACTGAACAAACACTAATTACCATTTAAGCTTCCACTTAATCACCCATCTGATCATGATGCAATTAAGGTACTTTTACAGGTCTGTCAGAAATTCCAAAAAAAAAATCATATTCACCATAACCAAAACCCAACTGGGACTATTTAACTGCTATAACTGTATAGAAGAGGAATCGTGGGACTTTATCTCCGATAGTCTTTTTAATATAAATGATAATTTTGATAAATTTACCAGGTTAACTGATATTATGGAGCAATAGAAAAATGTTTTCCATTAAAAGCAAAAAAAATTGACTATAATAATAAAAAAAGACAATTAAATGGTTTAATGGGTCATCTACGGGAAACGGGGCTAAACTGACTTTTTACAAAATTTAAACAAAGTTAACCCAACCCAATGCCCAAACCTTGGTAAGAGTAATGAGGGCAAAATATCGAAATGAAATTTAAAAGCGAAAAATCTGCTCATGACAACTTCATAAATACGGCAGTAAACAAACAGGCAAATTGTAAACAATAATCATGCTTGTAGACACAGCTATTCCAGTACTCTTGACGCTGAGCACTTTAGTAAATATTTTTGTTCTATAGCTGAGAATGTCATCTTACAGTGTGTTTTACGTTGTTTTAGCCTAATTGATGTCAGTAGTGGGTAACCGGATTATTCAGATTTTGAAAAAAACTTCTAAACCAACACACGTTAGGAAAATTAAAATGGAAAAACATATTCTTATTACTCCATTCAGTTAAACAGCCTTTTCGTTAGATATGATTATCAACATTGATTTGCTTTGGCAAGTTAACCTAGGTTCATTGTATGTTAACTAACAATGAACATCTATCACTATTACGCACATTATTTATGAGAGTGTAAAAAGGGGATATCACAACCAAAACATACGCATTCTCAAAACAGCCATGCTGCCCTAAAAGCCTTGCAGTCCCATTGTCTTACATCAAATATCACGATGTGGTGCCTAAATGACCTAGAAGAATTTTCCGCTAGGAACAATAGGATAAAACACCTTTGGGTTTCTGGACACACGACAATAGAAGGCAATGAAAAAGCGGATCCACTTGGAAGAGCATCTAGAAATTTTAATGGCCCATGAAAACGACATTAAGCAGACGATCCCTAAAACAACATCTGGATTGTTGACATGCATGATCTGGTCAAAAACATGCAAAGGCAACACTAGGCGAATATTCCAAAAAACAGATGATGTCCCCCCTTTGGAGTGCACTCAGTGAAGACATGTTGTAGGACTTTTGAGAGGCCACTGTTATCTAAGGAAACACCTGCAGAAAATGGCCATACATAACGGTCCCACAACATGCAGGGCTTGAGGGTACGAGAAAGAAACAGCCTCACACACATTATACGACTGCAATGCACTGACGTTCAGAAGATAATAATATGTACTGTTTGGAAAAATGCAAAGCAAAATTCCTCTTTTGCATAAACATTTTGTTGGAAACCTATTAGAATTAATAACGGAAAAGGATTTCTATAACAAGAAAGGAAAGCACAATAAGCCAGTAAGTAGGCTGCAGTAAAAATATGGGCACGCGACCAATCCCGCTTAAACCAATCACCCAACCAACACCAAAACATAAAGCAGGTATAGAAACAGTCACCAAAACAATAGACGGCTTGTAGATTTATCGATTGAATATGGTCAACACACGCTCGAGACAATTTGTCTAATATCTAAAAGGCGACAGTAATTTTTGACGATTATTTTTGAGCAGTACGATTTAAAATTTAAAATATCGGTTTTTATATTAACGTTGACTTAAGTACCGTAGTACTAATTAGTATGGCCAAATTGTAAAGGAATAAAGCTGGTGTAGAATATAAGAAAAGCATTTTTTTATTAAGAGTACTGCTATTTTAAAAACTCTATTGCTGCCTTACACTTGGTTTTCCAATTTTATGCCCACCTAAAATATTTATATTTTTCATACCAAAAAAATTTTAAAACAAACAATTTCTTTTGTTTGCTCTGTTTACAATGAACCACCACCTGTGATCTGGCAAAACACCGCATTAATTAAGTTTGTTATTGAAGTATTAATTGATGTAGCAAAGTTATCTTTCTGACCGATCATGCGTTTACTCTCACAGAGTTAATTTGTTTGGTTTAGAGCTTGTTGCACAAATTTCCCTTTATTTGCCTAACCTGCATCGTCATGCACCTTTGAGCCTGTGGGAATTTTAATACCCTGTTATTTTAATTTGGCAAATAGCATTTTGATGCACAGCTCAAAGGGATTATATCCGTTATACAAATATACAGAAAATATGCATATTTAAATGTGGTCTAGCTCGTTTGTTCTTTAAAACTTTAAAAAATTTTAAATACAGAATATTTGGAAAAAACTTGTACAGAACTTAATGCTAGATTTAGCTGTCAAAGTATTTTCTAGTGTTTCTGCAAGACGAAGTAGGTAGGTAGGTTTAAAGTGAGTGGACTTTTTACGCCCTCCACTGCGACCGCTCGGTCTATTGTGGCACACACCTTTTTATATTTCTTCCAATAGGATCAGACTTAAATGAATTCGATACTAGATTTTGGGGGAATTCTACATCTCCTCTTACTGTTCGTCCACCGAGCACAATATTGTTCTGATGTGTTCTGGTGTCCTTGTTCCTGGAGAGTATGAGAGCAGACGGTTGATCCGTCATGCCCTCCTCTCCCGGTCTAGTGCGTGGGTAGCTACCAGGTCCTTGGCGGAATCAGATGTTCTTTCTGAGGCCGATTTCGGCTTTATCCTATTAAAACGGTCCATCCGCTTTCTGTTTAAAGCTAGCGAACCCTTTTTTCCCCATAAAGGCAATTTTCCGCCTTTTGTTTGGATTCAGGGGTTCCTTCCTAAGCACCTGTTTGTTCGGGATGGAAGCCCTTCCCGTGAAACAGGCGCCGTAGTTCAGGGGCCCTTTCGAAACGGATTCACCCATTTCGGTAGGCGCACCTTTGTCTGCTTGTGACCTTGAGTGGCATATCTCGAAACGGATTTATCCGTTTCGGTTAGCGCACCTTTGTCACTTTTTTCCAATGAAAGCGGTTTTGTCCATTTTCTGTTTGGAGCTAGGGAAGTAATAGTCCACCACGGCAGCTCCGCATTACCGCAGTAAAGGCTCGGTGTACACGGACGTGAATTGCAGTCGCGCACACGCAGCGTCAACTGGACGACACACGCTGTGTTTTAATGTACCGAACGGAAATGTAGTTGCGTACATCCAACGTTAAATGGAGGGGCCTACGATTCGATCCAGCAAAAAACATTTATAGCGCCAGCCGATGAGTTCTTTCGCCCTATGTAGATATTAAAAATTAACTATATAAAATGGATATATACGTAAGAAAGAGTTGTTTTGCCTACTGTGTATATAGATATTATTGTAAAAAAAAAAAGGAGGTATTGGACGCATCCCTTTGTTAGCGCACGTCTTTTAAGAGGTACCTTTTGAAACTCTGTTTAGTGATTTAAGAAATAACGAAGCCGTTTTTAACATTTCCGAATGAGCATCAAATCTTTTGATGAACTTACGCAAAGTTATGCACCTCAATAAAAGGCAAGATACAATTATGAAGTTGGCGATTTCAACAAGAGAGATGCTAGGTGACACTAAGGTAAGTAAAACATTATTTTAATTTACAGCGCATATTTATTAAAAAAATATATATTTATAATAACTTTAATCAAATAAATTCAGGATTCCGATAAATATGAACAGGGATGTGCAGGCGATGGTTGGGGTGTTAGAAGTGCAGTTTGCGATACAAAAGAGGAAGTTGACTGTGTGGAAGATGGCAACGGTTGTTCAACTTGAATAGGTTGAAGAATTTGCGGTACATAGGAGGATGCTGACTGTGCCAGAAACTGTTGGGAATGTTGGGATATTCTAGTAAGTTGTGACTTTTCGGCAGAATTGTGAGTCCTGTAATTAGAATTATTGCTTGCTTGGCCTGAAAACTGATTTTCCGAAAGAGGTTGCAAATGTGACGGATAGTATGGATAATATTTGCTGTGGGCTTTTTCCACTGAATACTTTTGATGCAGTAATGCATTTAATCGAAATTCAATTTTTTCATCTTCAGAAAATGACTTAAAAGAGGGCAAAGCGAGAGGAGAAAAGATTTGTCATCATCTTCTACGGTAGTTGTTGGATTTGCGATTGGGATGTTGGAACAGGAATAGAGCCTTCCAAAAGGACAGGGCATCCTCGACCTTTCGCCAACCGAAACGGATTTACGTTTGTTACGCACCTTTGTCACTTTTTTCCAATGAAAGCGGTTCTGTCCATTTTCTGTTTGGAGCTAGGGAAGTAATAGTCCACCACGGCAGCCCCGCATTACCGCAGTAGACTCGGTACTCTGAGAGGTCGCCCTGTATCTCAGAGGCACCGTTGGAGACACCTGTTTAAGGCACAGGATGTCATTCACTCATCAGCACGGTATGCTAACACCTTGAGTTAAGCTTGTGTTCATCTTAGCTTCGGATCCCGTTAAATACGCTAGCCAAAAGAGTTGCCGATAACCAGCAACTCTAGCGCATGTTACAAAAGATCCTACTGGGCCCAACCACGACAACGACGTGTGAACACAGCGGTTGGGCCGCGAGACAAGACGAGACGAGACAAAAAATCTCTTCCCCTAGTCTCGTCTCGTGGACTCGAGAAACCACCCCTGTCTTGACAAACATATCCTTCTCGAGAGACCAGTTTAACTCGTCTCGTATTGTCGCAGTCAGTTTCTCTGGTAATTAAAATTATGTACATCTAAGTGGTTAAACAATTTAAAACCTAATAACTTTTTTTCAGGTCATTATATTAAAAGAGAAGAGAGAAAATTTAAAATAATTATTCGTCTGTGCTATAAATATAAATAATTTTAAATTTTATCCAAAATTAAAACCTCTAAAAAAAAATTACCTTAAAGAGTTAGCAAACTTACAAAACAATATAAAACCCTTTCTCCGCTCGCCCCGATTTTATTTGTTTTTAACGATATCAAAAATAAATTTGACATTTAAATCCCAAACCACTTTGAGAAGTATTCTTACCAAGAATGACTGTATCTACCAGATTCCCGGTGAATGTGGTAGGGTATACATGTGGAAAACAGAAAGACCACTCGCAATAGAGTTAAAGAACACAAAAAACATACGAAACCGGGTGGAAACGTCGAAGTTGGGGATGCGCGAACACGCATAGTCCAAACAACACCGCAACTCTGCATACAGAGGTCGGAAGCAAAAATTATTCATCAAGAAACCCACTGGAGAAAAAGAAAATTTTAAAATGCTTTTTCTATTGTAAACACCTAAAATGTATTTCACAAGTCTAGTATCGACATTGCGATTATCTGGCAGCCGTTGCTAAACCGTAAAAAATCGGTAAAACTTTGGTGAACAACGGATAGTATATAAGTCGAAGCTTTTAAGACTAGTTTTTAGTTATCCTTTCGAAAACGGTTGAAGATACATAACTAACTTAAAACTTGTCTATCAATCCTCTCACTCTACTCACGATCCTTCAGAAATATATAAACAAATTACCGAAACAATTCAACTAGGCAGTGAGACCTATATTCCCCACACTTAAAAGAACCCCCTAACTTCAAATCACAAACCGTGGTTTTCTAACTCCTGTGACAAAGCCAGACTTTTAAAACTTCAAGCCCACAAAAAGTTTCTTCAAAACCCCAGTCCCGAAAATCGACAGGCTAGCATCATAGCAAGAAATCAGTATAATCAGACCATCTCAGATGCAAAAGACCGTTTTAACAATCGAATAAAAGATAAAGTTCTCTCTTGCTCAAATGGCAGTAAAGCATTTTGGTCCTTTGCCAAAATATTAGTCAGAACTTTTGCACAAATTCTTTTCCACCCCTAATCTCTGAGGATGGAATTGTCTCTACATCCAAAGGAAAGCCGAACTATTTGCCAAAAATTTGCTGCCAATTCTACGCTTGATCCTCCTATTAATCTTCCTTCCAACAGTTGTCCCTGTTTCTCATAAAATGTCCGATATAATTTTTAAAGTCAAACAGATCAAGCGTATCTTTCTTCTCTTAATACTAAAATCGTCTGGGCTGGATGGCATACCAGCAATCGTCTTAAAAAAATGTGCTCCCGAGCTTGCACCCATCTTAACTCGCCTCTTTCGAATCTTACGACACGGGCATTTTCCCGGAGAGTTGGAAAGCTGCACGTGTGCAACCTGTCCCCAAAAAAGGATCCAAAACGATCTTCTAACTATAGACCTATATCTCTTCTTTCAGTTGTTTGCAAGGTAATGGAAAAAATTATTAATTCCCAAATCCTAAAGTATCTGGAAAAACATAAGATCTTGCATGATAGACAATATGGATTCCGTCACAGTAGACCCACAGCTGATCTTCTTTCCTTTTTCTCACACAACTGGGAAAAAGTCCCTTGAGTTTCTTGGTGAATCCCAGATCGTTGCTCTTGACATATCCAAACTTTCGATCAGGTCTGGCATGATGGGCTTCTTAACAAACTTCCTTCTTACGGTCTTCCACCTAAGCTTTTCTCTTGGCTTTCCCCGGGTTTTCCCTTTTTAATCGACGTATATCAGTTGGGGTAGATGGTATTCCTCCAGCTTCTACCAATAAATGCTGGGGTGCCCCAGGGCTCAGTGCTGGCACCCACGCTGTTTCTTCTACACATTAACGATCTTCTCTCTTCCACAATCAATCCCATTCATGTTTTCTGACGATGTACCCCCCCCACTCTAGTATTCAATTTCTTAAGCCACCGTAATTCTGATTTTGAAAACAAGCGCAGGTCAATGCAGATATCTCTTTCACAAGACCTCAAACCTATCTTGGATTGGGGCGCCAAAAATCTTTTTCAGTTTACCTTTTCAAATATGTTTCCGCTGTCGCGAAAAAGTCTGCGAATGCTCATCCCTACATATGAGCGGCCAAGTTTTGCAGAACAAAGAGTCGTTTAATCTAGTCGGCGTTACTTCTTTGAGAAAAACCCCAACTGGCACAAACACATTTCATCCATAGCTTCGGCAGCTTCAAAAAAGATTGACTTTCGGAGCCAGAAAGCTTCTTTCTTCCAATCTGTACACTCTGTATGAATCGCAAATCAGACCCTCTTTGTAATATTGTTCTCATGTCTGGGATACCGGCGTCCCCTACAACACTTAGTCTTCTGACTCCATTCAAAAAGAGCTGTTCGTCTTATTAATGATCCAACGCTCACAGAAAGGCTTCCTTTCTTGCCCATTTGTTTAGCTGTAGGGGATCTGTCGCTCTTCATAGGTATTTTTCATTGCTTCTGCTCAGAGGAATTGGCCAGTATTATTCCTTCTGGCAGCTCCCATCAGATAAACACGAATTTTATGCATCTTTTTACAGTTCAGTTAGAGAGGCCCCGAACTTCCCGCTTTCTTCGTTCCTTTATTCCTAGAGGTCAAGACTATGGAACCTGCTGCCCGCAGTTTTTCCTACTCCTCCCAATCTCCAAAATTTAAGTCCCGTAAACAAACTCCCTCTCACCACACTGAAGACACCCACGGTATTCTTAGTACTTAGGCATCAGCCTTCGTGGATTGTCCCAAGATAAAAAAACAAAAATTAGCAAGTAAAGACAATGGAAGTCTAACGGTCGAGTAATGATCGCGTTGTTAAATTTAGCAATAAACTTAGCAATTAGGCAGTCTAACGAACCGTCAACAACAGCTGATTTCATTCTCTTGGAGGACAGGTTTACATTTGGTTTTTATAAGCAAATGTGCAATTTAAGGATATTTATGAAGTTAATAATTACAATGCCTTATTTGTTGTGTAATAAACTGTGCTAATAGAGGAGACAGGAATAGAGTGGGTTTTTACAGGATTCCTTCTATTTTAAATAAGAATGATGCTTACGGAATCATCGACAGTCTGTTTATAGTTTGTAACAAGGGTTTTAATGAATATCACGACAAAAAATGGAAAATCATAAATATTGCTTTGCATGCGCAAATTAAAATATAATGGTAAAATTTATGTTTGACTTTTTTAAGTGCTTAATAATAAACAGTCTATTATATATGTTAGGGCTTTAAACAGAAAGCAGATACGACCGGTTTCCAGTGGAAAGGCCGAAGATATGGCCTCAGAAGAAACATCTGGTTCTGTAACAAGGACCTGGTAGCTACCCATGTCATCATAGACCGGCAGAGGAGGGCATGACGGATCTAATCGTCTGCTCAAGTACTTTCCAGGAGACAGAGACACCGGTGAATACATATTGTGCTCATGTCCGATAGCGACATGAGTAAGAGGAGGGAGAGGGCAACCTCTCACCCAATCTGATATCGGATTCATTAGAAGTCTGATCCTATTGGAGAAAAAGGTGTGAGCTACAATAGACCGAGCGGTCGCAGTGGAGGGTGTAAAAAGTCCACCACTTTAAACTACTTACCTACCTACGGGATATAAAGGGTTACTTAATTATATGGTAGGTACTACAACATAGTACTACTTTTATTGTACGAGAACAGAAAAGTGTACTAGACTAAAGTATACTATTTGCAGCGATCATTAAATAAAATGCCACCAACAGATAACATGTCATTGCACTTTTGGTGTCATTACTGATGTAATGGTCAAGTCTGTTATACTTACAGGTTTTTAAGAATCAAATAAACACAAAATTAAATTCTCCAATACCACTTAGAAGCAATAAACAAAGTTTTGTATGAAATTAGTATATTATCTTTAGTTGTGTTCTCATTACTTTATAGCCTCATTCAAGTAAGCTACTAGGCCATGAAATATTCACCTTGATAAAGCTCTACTCTTATGACCTAAATACCTATTAAAATTGTGTATATACTCTAATATATTTAAGTTTTTTATTTAAAACTTTACACCCAATCTATAAATAAAACTTAATAACTAGATACGAGCTACCCTTTACAAGCAAAAAACCTAAATAAAGAAAAGTAAATAATTATTTAATTTAAAAACTAACTGTACTAACACCACTTAAATATGTGAGTTGAAACAAGTGACGAGACCACACACTTCCGGAAACACTGTCATCAGATTCGACACAGTTCATACTGTGCGTTCTACAAAGTAATATTTATTTAAATCCAATTTAAATTTAACATGGTTATACAGTGGTTTTAATTTTATTAAAAGCACCTTTGTCTTTAATAATTTTTGCATCCAAAAAACTTCATACTATGTGCAGGAACATAAAACACATGGCTTTCATTTGTTGTTGTGTGTAATAGCTTGTTGTGCACTAAATAGCAGACTATATCCATTTGAGTAACAGGGGAAAGTCAGCAGGATTCACTAAATCCGGACTCTTTAAACAAAACGGATCCACAAAATTAATTCCGAGAGCTTTGTCTGTATCGATTTGCGGCATCCGCATTTTCAGCTTGTAGCTTCACAAAATAGTCGCTCATGATTGATTCTCTATAAGTATCATTCATTATCAGACTCAAATAATATAAATATACTTAAAAAGTCACTTTAAACTACTTGAAATCCGAAAAATCACTATAAACAGGACAATGCACAGGCCAGCAAATTGCTAAGCGGGTTGTTTGTCCTCCAGCAAGTTTGTTTACCATAATCAGCTGCTTTGTTAGACTGCCTAGTCTGTTAACAACGGTTTAAAATGTTCAATAAAACGTCATTGTCAGTGTTATTCAATGATCTTAGTAGACAACTTGTCAAAATCTGACATTTTGTTAAACATTCTAAACCGTTGTTAACTTTTAACAATTGCTAAGTCCATTGCTAAATTTAACAACGCGATCATCACTTGGACGTAAGATTTTAGTGTTATTGAAAGGAAAATATAGGTTTATAAATAAAATCAAGTCATATTTGGGTTGGACCGAGACGGGCGAAATTTAAACCGACATGGTCGACGTCCTTTAAAACAATTTGGGTAAAATATATAATTCTTAAACTTTTTGACACCCTTCCGGCTAAATCAAGCAATTTCAGATATTATTAAGTTGACTTATGTAGACATAAGTCTGTCATTAAATTTAGTACAGGTATTTTCCGGAAACCGTGTATTTAATTTTAACTTGGTGTTTTATTTATTTTCTCACAAGTATATTTTAGCTAAAATACAACAAAACTAATAGGATTTCTCTGATAACCAAAATTATTTTCGAAAATAACGACCACCTTAGGGTAAAGGCGTCCCAACGTCAATTTTAGATAAAGTCAAAGGGGTGTAGTTAGAGAAAATTGATAAAAATGATATATTCACGCATATATAGGTATAGAAGCCAATTTTCCGGAAAATTTAGATGCTCGAGGCTATTTAAAGAACTACGATAAATTTCGGGAGTTTGGATAATAATGTTGTTCTAGTAAAGCAGGTGTATTTTAGCGATGCGGTTTGTTTATAACTGGCTTTTTAGGGTAAAATTTGAATGCGCAATTGGATTTTATTGTTTGCTCTGCAATGTTATTTATTGTTATGCACTTTATTTGTGGTTGCAATGCTGAAGTAATATTTCTGAAATATAAGTTTGTAGGTTAAAATATATGTTCATATTGTATGTGGAATCTGTTATACGAATATATTCATTATTATTTAATTATGAATTATACATACTTTTTTAAATTTACAAGGTTATCTTGGAAGTAATGATGGTGCAAGTAAGTTATTTTTCGTATTCAGGTATTTTAGTATTTGTTCAAAATGTACTTAAATGAGTATTTGAATTCAGGGACTCGCATAAGCATTCAAATACTTAAGTTGGTATAGTCTGTCTCAAAGTATACCGTGTTAGCTCTTGCCTTCATTTATGGATTATACCAGTCGACAGCAATAAAACTGCGGATCGGTAGGTATTAAAGGACAGAACATTAGGGACGGACTTTAATAATATAAAGATTGATAATATGTTGTTTATTTAGGAGTGTATAATCTTAAAATTACATTAAGAAATTAAATATATGCAAAGTTTTAATAAATTTTTTAACGTATTATCTATACATAATTACATTTTTAATCTAAATATCTAAATCTAATTCTGTTTCACTATCAGGGTCATTCATTGAGATTAATTATAATAGGATTTATGTTGTTTTGGGTAAAAATGTAAGAGTCCTCAATTTTTATAAAAGTGCTGTAGTGAATTTTTCCAGCCCCAACTGGTATGTTAGTAATTGATTTTTTTTCAAATTTATAACACTGGGACTTAAAGTAGCTGTAAAATTTTCTGCTCTGATCTTTAATTTTACTTGGTTCCACAAATGCTCTATGAGGTTAAACAGGTACAAAGCGTAAGACAGTATCCCAGCCTGTTCAGCCAAATTATCACATACATATTGTTTTTAAAATTTCATATTAATTTAGGGCTTCCAAAAGTTGCGTTTTTTTGTAACTAAAATTTAAATAAATATCATTTTCAAAAAAATATTCCTGGATTTCCCGTTTTTGAACTTGATGAAGCTGGTGCTTTGTGTAGCAGACGGTTTTGGTAACTTGCGTTATCCTGACAATAACACGTTGTTTGGGAAAATTTTCTTAAAAGATAATTTTAAAAAACCCGTTTTCAAAAATTCTGCACTTTATCCTCTTTATAATCCGCTAGAATCCTTTAATATTCTTGGAAACAGCAAGAAATTTGGGACAAATCCTCTTTTGAACCAGCGTGTATTATGGTAATGCGTTTTTCTTTATTTGAAGTGCTTTGTCTGACAGTTTTGACTGGAATCAACCCACCCTTTTAAAATTGTGTCGTGTCTATCAAACCATTTTCATCAAGGTAAATTATGGACCTGTTTTCTAACCAATATCTTTTAATTTCTTGAAGGTAATTAAATCTCCAAGTGCGTAATCTGTGCGATTCCATTACTACTTGTCTTTTGTCTATTTGCGGTATTTAAATCCCATTTTACAAACAACTCTATGGAGGGTGGCACGGCTAATATTTATATTGGTTTCGTCTTCGTCTAGCTTCTTTTTCAGTTTATCCAAGGTAGGAATAACTTCTCTTTCATAAAGGCAATATATTTTCCTTCTTATTAGGTCCTAATCACTATTGTCTATACGGTGAGATTGAAAATCACTACGTTTTTTTCTTTTGTTCATTTCTTCACTAATAATAATATCCCTTATCGAT
This sequence comes from Listronotus oregonensis, assembly GCA_019359885.1. Classification (NCBI taxonomy): domain Eukaryota; kingdom Metazoa; phylum Arthropoda; class Insecta; order Coleoptera; family Curculionidae; genus Listronotus; species Listronotus oregonensis. The sequence goes on from JAHBCN010000919.1 coordinate 122,986, forward strand.
GATATTGGAGTTTTTGTAAGTAGACAGGTTTCTTTTAAAGCTTCTTGTGTAATTAGACCTCTACTGATTAAAGTTTCATTACACATTTTTACAACCTGTTTTGCATCTAATGACAAATGATTTCTGACGCGACATAGTTATATTTTCGTAAAACAACTTTTTCGAAACGCACAGTAAAAACGATTATTTAACACTGCCACTAAAATATTAGCCAAAATATTTATATGCCTAATGGTTAATACTCAAGAAATACCTTTCCCACCCCTGCCCTTATGAACAAATGGGTTTACCCAATAACAATAGGTAATAGAATCGTTAAAGGTTTATTTGGGTATGGTCCGTCAAAAGCCCTAACGATATACTTTGAGACAGACTATAAACAGTAAAGAGACTGTTCGCTGTGATTGGTGTTCTACATATTATAGTGGACTACTTTATTTTATAGTTTCATTTATTTAGAAATATATCTTATTATATAATATATTGTAAAAATTAAACATTTCTTATAATCCATGAATCGTATTTAATCTGAGGAATGCAAATAAAAATATTATTAATTTTTGGATACTGTCATCATGTCTATTATTAACTGAGAACCCTAGTAGAGTATTTACCTTGTGATAACAAATCCTACTTGTATCCTGGTGACTGTAGGATTATCCGTTGATTTTTAAATAGCAAATTTTTATTCTACCATTTGGGATATTTCAAAATAAAAGAAAAAAATACCGTAGACTTATTATTCAAGTCTTATCGCAAGACATTTGTAAGTGCAAAGGATATTTCATAAACATATTTTTCCAAATAATATTATAGTAATATTCTTAGCACGTGAAAAGAATGCGATATTTTATATTGCTTTAAAAGCATATGCATGAAACATACAGGTAATAATCCCTTTAGAAAGCGATATACATACACAGTAATACACGTGCATCTTATATTCTGTAAATTGGTGTTTTTTTAATATTAAAAAGGCTTTAACTCTCTAGTATTTTATAAACCAATTAGTCACGTAAGTAGAGCATGAGAGCATTGGTAATGTTGACCCGTCTTCAAAATTTTCAGTAGATCAGTTAATCATCGAATTAAGGTGAACTATCGAAAATTCTACGGTGTTAACTGCGATAATAATTGGTTTTAAATGACAGGACTTGATGATAACCAAGGAAGTTTGAAGGTTTATGGAAGCCCCAAACAATGGCGTATTCGATCAAAAAGTGTCCGGCCCACTATGAAAATAACTGTCATGAGACACCCCCTCGATCCTGCTCAGTAACAAAATTCTCCAAAATATTGTAATGTGATGCCTACCTACACACAGTTTGTAGGTAGTCAACACATTATCTTTTGACAGAGCCGGAGTCCGGTTTTTGTGTGCGACGGTATGGTGTTTATGAAACCCTACCCGCGGTGTGCCGGTGTTTATGAAACCCTACCCGCGATGTGCAGTTGTCTCATTAACCCTTCCAAGCGATTGTCATCATATTTTAGTGATTATTGGTTTATTTAATTGTGACTATAATTTTGTGTTGTGTAACATACCCGGAATACCCCTCATTAGGAAAACAAGCGCAGGTCAATTCAAATATCACTTTCACATAAACTAATCTTGAATTGGCAAGAAACGTAGTTGACGTTCTTCTAAAAGAATGGCCAGTATCTACTGATGTCTTCGTTCTTCCAAAAACTTCGCAATTTCTTTAGGTACATTTGAAATAGTGTGCTTTCCAATTACTTGATTAACACATTTACCTCTTTCATAACGATACAATAAACGCTCATTCTAGATGAGACCAAGGAATGCTCTAGCATTCCTTGGTCTCAGCTTAATATATTCCTGTAGAAATCTGACATAAGGAACTGAGTCTTCATCGTTGGTTACTACAAAGTTTCTTTGGTAACAATTGCATATACGGTTTTCTGATATTTTTGGATTTTATAATTTTTTTTAATAAAATTACATTTAAGTATCCTTTGGGATATCAAATATACTACCGGAAGAAGAGAGAAATTGTGTTTAATTCTTGTTTTTTTCAACCAAATAAACTTACTGGATCTTGAGTGAATTTGAGTGCTATGGGGTAAAACGTATAAATTGATAATTATTTAGTTAAACATAACACACAGAAACAGAAATCTATTGACAAAATACTCAGAAAATTGGGAAAAAACAAATTTAATTTAAATTTAAAAATATAGGTTAGAAATAAATCTAATATCTGAGAACACATTCTTTCTACATTGTCAAATTCAAAATAAGTATCAACAGTGTTACGGGACTTAATAATTTTCGGCCATCAGTTTGATATTCTCTGTTTTGCCTAAAATATAATTAGATAATAAAAGCTGCTTGTTAATAAACCAACCCATGACCGACTAGAGGCTCTTGGAATTTGTCTAAACAGTTGGTCATGGTTAATTTTGGTTAGTTAAAGCGGCTTTTTATTTTTTCCAATTATATTTCAGACGTGAAAATGCGGCAACGTATTCGGAAAAGACCTTGATTTGGCAACACTGCACGCTGACGTTCCTTGTCATAATGGGGAGTTTTCGCATTATATGGAGAAAATCAATGGTAATTTTAAATTTTCAAACTAAAATAAAAATATTAAAACACATAATTTCACTTCTCCGGTAGTATATTTGCAATCCCTATGATTGAATATGACTATATGTAAATTTTACCATATAATCCAAAAATAGAAGAAACCGTATATGCAATAATTACCGTTTCTTTTAACTTTATTTTTAGGCTCCACTATTTTTACTATAGCCACGTCATTTTCTTATTTCTACATCACTTAGCTTCATTCTGTATATTTCGTCTGTCCGGCATGCCCCAGCCACTCCCATAATGGCTATTACTTTCATTGCTAAGCAACTTCTGATCAGGCGCGTTAAGCAAAACTTTATGATTTCTTCTTTAAAAATTTTTGACTCTTTTTGCCTCATAACCATCGTTTTTCGTTTTAATAAAAGCAACTAGTTTCTTGAAATCCGAAATATCTTGATTTTTGTGTACGGAAATTGTTAACTTGAGCATGGAATATACAGACCAGAGGGTTGGTGGTGATAAAGACTCGATTTTTTCTTGAAAAAATACGCCAGCCATCACATTCTCCTCGTCAATCCGCCCCACATTTTTTGTAGCAAGCCATTCAGAAAACATCTTATATGTTTGATGGTACCTCTCTTTAGATTTGTCTGGCAGAAGTGAGGCACACGCAAAGTCAGCTGCCTTTGATGCCATTTTCATATTCATTTAACATTTTAAAATGGGAATGGATTTATACTAAATTAACAACATTCAAAAATTGACAAGTGCTGATGACAGACAATGTCAACAATAAATGTGTTGCTATGGATTACCCTTTAACAGGTAAAAATTTCAAAATCTCTGATATTTCTATTAAAACATGATGTTAATGATTATTAAATTTTACGATACGTAGAACAGTAGCAGAAAAATATAATACATACACGAAAGGCTTTTCAAGTGTTCGGAGGTAAATACCGGCTTCGCCTCGGCCATTTAAAACCACCTCACACCAAAAGTAAACTTTCGCATCTTGTAATGTAAATAACTATTTCAGTTTATTGCTCGAAGACTCAGTCATGTTCGGTGTCGCAAAAAGAAGTTACTTAATAATTTTGAAGTTACTTGAGAACAACCTTAACTGACACAAACACATTACATCCATAGTCTCAGCTGCTTTAAAAAAAGCTTGGATTCCTTTTTTGAGCCAGTAAGTATTTCTATCCGTCTATTCTGTATACTCTGTATGTATTCTAATCAGACCATCTTTAGAGTATTGTTCTCATGTCTGGACAATGGTATTTCCTACAACTTTTACCATCCTTGATTCCATTCAAAAAAGATCTGTTCGTCTTATTATTGATCCCACGTTTACAGAAAAGCTTTCTTCTCTTTCCCACCGACTCTGACGGGCTGGAGGGAATATGTTACATTTTATAGGTATTTTTACGACTTTCAACAGAGCAACATGTAGTCCCACTTTTATGTATCCTTTTACAGTCCAACTTAAGAGGCTTTGAACTTCCCACTCTCTTTGTTCCATTATCCCCAAAGTGTCTAGACTGGAATCTGCTATACGCAGAAGTTTTCCCTCCTCCAAATATTTAGGTCTGGTGTAGATAAACTCCCCTTTACCACACTTAACGGTATGTTAGTATTGAAGCCTCAGCCTTGGTGGTCTGTCTGACAATATAAAAAAAATATTGGCGTAAAAAATTCTATACTTGTTAAATTTGTTTTTATGTTATCTGCATGAGGTAACACTATTTCATTGTACTTTATACAAATTAAATATTTATAAAAATTGTATTACTCCTAAAACACAACCAGTTTAAATTATGGTAAGTTTTTACTTTTCTTGACCCTTGCCGATTTCTGATGATTTTTTGCTTACAGATGTGCTTAATATATATATATATATATATATATATATATATATATATATATAAGTTATATATATATATATATATATATATATATATATATATATATATATATATATATATATATATAAATATATATATATATATATATATATATATATATATATATATATATATATATATATATATATATATATATATATATATATATACATAAATAAAGCTTAATTTATGACCTTTAAAACGGCGTGTGAGAAAAATGGGTAGGAATAATAGTAAAAGATATTTTTTCAAATCTTAACCGTTTTTTTTTTCTTAATTTTAAACTACAGTCGATAAACTACTTTTCTCTATTTTTGCCACGTTTTCACTGTTATACCAAGTATTTTTTCTTATATAAAATGAACAAACTATCTTGGCTTTAATTTTGTAATCTCATTATTTTATAAAAAACTTACGCAGGATTGAAAAATAAAAATTAAATTAAATTCTTTAAAGAAATCCTCTAATCCTCTTACTAATTATTTGTTTTGCTGACTAAATTTTTAATATTGACATATTTAAATAAAAAATTATTTAATTTTAATTAATTTTTTCTTAAACATCTTCTGATAATTCAGTTAGTTCAGCATTCTCATAATTGACCCTCATACATTCTTAGCCGAACATGGAGCTATTTAATCCTAACTTCCTGCAACCAAAGTTTCCTTTACACCCTTTGGTACATCCACAGGCTTTTTTAGCAAACCTTACCGGCGTAGGAGGTTTCTTGATGAAAATTGGTGTTAGTCCATGTTTCAAAGTGTTTTAATCCTATTAAGTTAAAAGTAGTTAGTTTTAAAATGTCATACCTTAGTTACTATTATTAACACATGCTTTAGCCAGGCACCATTTTAAACGTCATAAACTTCTTGAGCCACAGGAAAAAAAGTTATAGAAGAAAGTTTAAGCAAAAACATTAAAAGTTAGAAAAACACGATGAGACTAGCTATTTTTGGAAAATCATATCACGGTTACTACAAATTCTAAAGGTCTCCACCAAAAACCATTACAAAAAAAACAGAAAAATAGCTTTATTTGACTTAAATAGACGTGGGAAAAAGTTATGGCGCACAATTTGATAAATGAAAAAATGCTTTTTACAAGATTTTTAAAAATATTTTAGGGTAAACTGAACATATGAAATAATAAAACCTCTTTAACCTTGTAGTTCCTTTTACCGCTCTTATTTTTAATATAGCCAATAGCTTACAAGAAGGTAAAGAGAATAATTATGTGAAGTACATGATTAATGTCACAGTCATATCACAAAATATCTAAATAACTTTGTAAAAATTCTAGGTATATGTCATCTTGTATTGTTCTTAGTAGGTTCATATACTCAGCTTAAGAATAAAATATCCTGTACATTTGTACATGTCAAATAAAAAAATGGAACATGTTTGTCATGTACTTTTTTTTAAATCGTATTTATGGTATAGGTTTTGACGGCGATAAATTAAAAATATTAAATTAACCTATATTATGTGGAAAATGCCTCTATATTTAGAATCCGTTTCAATATTCAATCAACGCAAAGGGAAAACCTAACCATTTGCCCCAGAATATCCTAGAAAACCCTTTTTCCATTTGTCACTTCTTTTTATCGCCAAAAAAGGCAGTTTTACCCTGAAAAAAATCATTCGGATTACTAAAGGTGGACGACGTAATGGCGATTGCGTTGAGATAGCCAAATCCGATGTGTATCTCGGCTATTTTTGCGTCCGGTCGTCGACTCTAAATGGCGAATTTCCATTTCATGAATGAAAATATACGGACTTAATTGGGCTAAAGGAAAAACACAGTGGCATGGCTATTTCGCGGAGTATATTAGTATATTAAATATTTCTTTATTTGTATAATAAATTATTTTTTATTTTAGTTTACTTTGTTGTGGGTTGTGCTGTAGCTGAAATATTATTTTAAAGTTTTATTTCATAGATATTGGCATATTAAACAAATAACTTTTGCAACTGTTATAGTCTGCCTCAAAGTATATCGTTATGACTTTTGACGGACCATACCCCAATAAACCTTTAACGATTTTATTACCTATTGTTATTGGGTAAACCCATTTGTTCATAAGGGCAGGGGTCGGCCAGGTATTTCTTGAGTATTAACCATTAGGCATATAAATATGTTGGCTGATATTTTAGTGGCAGTGTTGAATAACACGTTTTTACTGTGCGTTTCGAAAAATTTGTTTTACGAGAATATAACTATGTCGCGTCGAAATCATTTGTCATTAAATGCAAAACAGGTTGTGAAAAATGTGTATGAAATTTTAATCAGTTGAGGTCTAATAAAACTAAAAGCTTTAAAAGAAATCTGTCTACTTACAAAAACTCCAATATCATCGATAAGGGATATTATTATTAGTGAAGAACTGAACAAAAGAAAAAAACGTAGTGATTTTCAATCTCACCGTATAGACAATAGTAATCAGGACCTAATAAGAAGGAAAATATATTGTCTTTATGAAAGCGGAGTTATTACTAACTTGGATAAACTAAAAAAAAGCTGGACGAAGACGAAACCAATATAAATATTAGCCGTACCACCCTCCATAGAGTTGTTTGTAAAATGGGATTTAAATACCGCAAAAAAAGACAAAAAACAAGTAGTAATGGAATCGCACAGATTACGCACTTGGAGATTTAATTACCTTCAATTAAAAGATATAGGTTAAGATCCTTAATTTACCTTGATAAAACATGGTTCGATACACACGACACAGTATCCAAAGGATGGGTTGATTCCAGTCAAAACTGTCAGACGAAAGCACCTTCAAATAAAGGAAAACGCATTACCATAATACACGCTGGTTTAGAAGACGGATTTGTCCCAAACTGCTTGCTGTTGCCTGCAAAGAATATTAAGGATTTTAGCTTGGATTATCATGAGGATACAAGTGCAGAACTTTTTGAAAACTGGTTTCAAAATTATCTTTTAAAAAATATTCCAAACAACAGTGTTATTGTCAAGGATAACGCAAGCTACCACAGCCGTCTGCTACACAAAGCACCAGCTTCATCAAGTTCAAAAACTGAAATTCAGGAATATTTGTTAGAAAATGATATTTATTTTGAATTCAGTTACAAAAAAACGCAACTTTTGGAAGTCCTTAATTCATATGCAATTAAATAACTATATGTATGTGATAATTTGGCTGAACAGGCTGGGCATACTGTCTTACAGCGTCCTCCGTATCACTGTGTGTTTAACCCCATAGAGCATTTGTGGAACCAAGTAAAATCAAAGATCGGAGCAGAAAATGTAACACCTACTTTAAGTCCCAGTGTTATAAATTTAATAAAAAATGTAATTACTAACATACCAGTTGAGAGCTGGAAAAATTCAGTACAGCACATTATAAAAATTGAGGACTCTTACATTTCTATCCAAAACAACATAAATCCTATTGTAATTAATCTCAATGATGACTTTATATGCGCCTCACAACTCGACGCTATAAAATGCAATCAAAGCACTTTTGTCAGTTAAGATACAATGCCATGCCACAAGATAAGATATTTCTTGTTTTAAAAGTCGCCTGATCTCGTTGCATCTCAATGTGTAGCATGGTATGGCATCATGGCACAATAAATTCAAGGTGGGATCCATAGAGATCGAAAATCGGTTTGCTTTGCGCAATGACGTAAGAATGAGAGTTTGTCGTTCAAAATTTAAACAGAAAGCCCTAAGAGGGCCTGTAATGATTGTGAATTTTAGTGCGTTTTTAAATAAAAGGGATATCTTAAAGAAATATGCTTTAAATATAACGGTATAACAGTTAATATAATTATATGTATTTCATTTTTAAAATTTGATTAATAATTTCAAACGGAACTTGGGAAAATATTTTTTTATATCCTTACATCTTTTTTGATAAAGTTTATAAAGTCAAAGTAAAACAATAATTTTGAATCAGTAATTTCTTTATACCATAGATTATATCCATAAGGTATGCTTAGAACCTAGTAAAAACTGATGACCGTCAATAAAATTCTATAGTTTATACTTATCTTTTCAGTTTTTAGTCTATTAATTTTCAGTATTACCTGTATTGTAGGTCTTCCAGACAAAATTTGTTTCCCTTCATATTTTTGGGGTTGAATCCGATGCTCTTTTTCCGTGAAATTTGGCACACCCTTATATTTGCAAAAAACAATTCTGAAAGGGATTATTTTCACAATATTTTACCGTAGGGTTTTTAATTATCTCAGGAACACGAGGCGGCCATTACTTAGTCTAGTCTCCGTCTAGTCCATATGAAAATCCAAAGTTTGGGTAAATATCTCAAAAACAAATAAAGTTAGAAAAATATTTTTACCTAAATTAAATTCTTCTTAAAAAAGTGTTCTTATAATGTAGTAATCTTAAAACCGTAAAATTGGTAGTTTGCGAGCTACAGGCAAAAGTTAAAAATGCACCATTATGGTTTTTCTTAATTATCTCAAAAACCATAAAAGATAAATTAAATCTGAAAGCAGATTTAATTTTGCAATTAAATTGTCTTAAACTTTCCTAATTTAACCAACACTGTAGCTCTAATGGTTCCCGAGTTACCAATACATGTAGGCCCAATTTGGGACACACTGTATATGGGAACATTACATAAAAGGCCTTATGCGACATCAAAATAATATACAGGGCGCATATTGCGCCTATATGGCGTTTACATAATAAGAAAATGCAATGTCTTTAACATTAAATAACAGGTTTATTGTATTTCGCGGGATATTGCTTAACATACCGCCAAGTTTTTTGTGCTTGTTGGGTAGATCTTGGTGTGATATAAATTTGTTTTTTATTGTTAACGTTTATTCTATATTCATCGATATGTTTAAAGACATCATTGATTTTGTTTGTATATGTTTTTGTATTTGTATACCAAGGATAGGAAACTACTTGCAAAATCAAATTTTAAACGTTAAGAGTTTTTTGCTTTAAACCCCTGCTCTATAAGTATGGTTAAATATTATTTAACGATTTATTTGATCAGGATAGAAAATCTATAATTAAAAAAAAGGTTTGTAATATTACATTGAAATATATAAAATATTCAAGGAGATTGTGCTATAATCTCAAATTGCGAAAAATAATTCCGTTTAACAAGGAGCGCCTTGCTTCCTGGTATCATATATGCAATAAGGTAAAGTAACAGTCTTTTAGAAAATCCATTTTCTCTCGTATATCCCAAGGGAAATTCGAATATTTTCTAGTTTACTATAACAAAGTCACCTGATATGCGTGTCTACTTACATACGCGGGAAATTTGAGATAAAACTGCCGGCAGCTTTGCAGAAATGGATATGCTTATAGCATAGCTTGTATGTTAAAATATGTTCTAGAAATATATCAGTCTCAGTTTATTTGTTAGGCCAGTTTCAGTTTTATCCATCTTCATGTATGTTTCTAATGATGTTTACTAGGAACGTACCTTATTAATTTTCTAGTATAGCATATAAAAATATGTTTTTACACTTCTTATATATAACTATTTTAAGACATCATATAGGTCCATAAATACAAAATTGTCATTTAAATACTACTTTAATTAAACCTTGTATTATGTTTTTAATTAGCACTTTACTTAAGGTAGTATATGGGGGCAATATTCATAAAGTATGTTTAATTATCCAAAAGAATTATCGATATCATATTTACTTTTTAATTAAGGTGTTTTAATATTTTTTAGCAACTTTTTTAAATTAAATACTTTTGAAAAAGTATTTTTTTTTATTTCATAAATTTTAAAATATAGCCTTTTTCTAATCTTGTTGGTTATTTTAATGCGCGGGAATAGTTAAAACCATTTTATCCATAATAATATTTGAGTTTCGTGGAATGTTTGGTAAAAGCTGAGAGTCAACCATCATTCGAATAATGCCGCAATTAATTTCTGATGGGAAAACCGGACAGGATGGGGCAAAATCTCAAAGGCCAATAAGTCTGATGTCATTCGTGCTAAATGCAGTTAAAAAGTTGATAGATAGGCACATCAGGAAAAACGCACTTACGAACAGACCTCTACACAAGGACATACATGCATACAGAGCAGGTCCACAGAAACAGCATTACATGAGCTTGTAGAGAAGGCCGGATATGTTCTCAAATACAAGAAGGTACCAATGTGTGTCTTACTAGATATAAAAGGAGCGTTTGATGACATGTCCCTTACATCTGTCTCAAACGCGTCGAGGCGCAGAGGCATCGATGCAACAAGCTGCAGAAGGATAGACTGCAGCTTAAGAGTAGATTAGTATATACTTCAATTTTGAAGAAACCCTTGTAGCTCGGGCTGAGCGAGAATATCCCAGGGGGAGTTCTGTCCTGCTATGGAACCTTGTCATGGACGACCTACTAAATGTCCTTTAACTTAAAGGGCACCAAACATTGGGATACGCAGACGATCTCATCATTATTTCCCAAGAAAAATTTAACAACACTGTTAGGGATAAAATGGAACAGGCTCCAAACGAAGTTACTGAATGGACAAGAAAGGAGGGACTAAACATAAGCATTTCCACCAGAAGGAGAAATCTAAAAGGGTTAGGACCCCTGAACCTAAGAGGTGAATTAATCAAGATTGTGGGAAAGGTAACATATTTGGGTGTCATCCTAGACTTTAAACCTACCTGAAACCAACATCTTCAGAAAATAAGAAAGAAAGACTCTTATGTTACTCAGACGCGAACCAAACATGAACAAGAACTGCTGTTACAAAACCGACCAAGGTACAGATACTTGCTTGCTTAGCTATAACTGGAGCAATTAAAACAACTCCAACAGCAGCCGTAGAGTGTCTCTTAGACCTTCCACCACTTAAGCTCATAGTGATGGGAGAGGCAAAAATAGGCTTCTTCCGAATGCAACAAAAATGGTCTACGCTAAGTTGGGACAGAACAACATAAAAAGTTAGGTTGGCGGCAACATCCTGGACGAGAGAACAGATTAGATGATTCCCAATACTTTAACAAAACTTCGAGGGAAAAATTTCAGATCAAAGTGAGCATCAGCAACTCGATCTTCCCAGCATGGTTAGAGACATCATCTGGTACACGGATGGTTCCAAAACCGAGCAGGAAACTAGAGCGGGCGTGTACAGTAAAATGAGGAATTTACAATTTTCTATTCCACTAGAATCACACAGTTCTGTATTTCAAACAAAAATAGATGCTCTACTGCAGTGTGAAAAAGAAAATAACAAGAGGGCTTATAAAACAAGCGAATTTGCATAATAATAGACTGCTAGGCATCACTAGAGACACTTATAAACCCTAAGGTATCGTCCAAACTGACATGGAAATCCCAAAAAGAAGTCTGGGAGAACGCAACAGGGTAACTTTCTGTAGGTACCAGGACATTCGGGAATAGAAGGCAACGAAAAAGCGGATGAGCAAGAGAGACAGGATCATCCACACCATACTTTGGACCAGAATCTGCCCTTGGAGTGACCAAAAACACAGCATAAGGGGGAAACCAGGGAATGGATAGGAAACAAACATGAACCATCAGGGGATAACAAAGAAAAAAGCTTCATAAGGGGCCCATCCAAAAGAACAAAGAAAAACTACTTAAACAAAGAAGAAAATACTTCGCATAAAAGGCTAAAGGACTAACCTAAGAGGCACTACAGATAACTAGAAAATGGAAAAATGCGAATTGCGAGACCCAAGGTGCAGAATGGCGTATACTGGGATGACAAGCTTAAATCCAAAAACATGCATATTTAGGCAACCAAAGAGACATGCATTATTTGCAACCAAAGAGGGTATAAGACTTGTAAACGAACAGAGGGTTATACAGACTTGTAAAAGATAGGGAGATAATGGGAGAAGAGAAAGATATGTAATCGGTAAGAGCCCAGAGGGTAGGCTTTCACAGTAAAAAATATTTCGGAAGAAGGAAAATAAGAATATGTTTTTGATAATAAAATAATGCATTTAGATCAATAGTTTTGATAAACAAAGTAATTTTGATCAAGCTAATTATGAACATTACCCATTTTTTACTAAACTTATTTTAAAACAATTTTTATACCACACTCTATATGGTTTGGTGACATTTGTTTAAACCGCGTGATAATTAGAACCATTTTATCTATAACGATAATCAAGTTAAGTGAAATGTTTGAAAAAAGCTGATAGTCAACCATCTTCCGAATAAAGTCGCATTAATATATGATATTGGCATTGTTTTTGATAATGAATGCTGGAATAAAGTTTATTATTACGCAATATTCTTTCCCCTCTTTTTGGATTTAGTAGATTTGTTTTAAATTTTAGACTTTTTAATCATCTTATTTAAAACCATTGTGTTTATGGTTATGTACATTTGTCATAAATGGTAAGAAATTCCTTTCAGAATTTTATAATGTAAAATTTAAATAATTGGCATTCCAATTATTATTTGTATTTTAAATAGTTATAATCAGTAGTGTATACTTACTAGCAAAAGTTGAGGGCCCAATCAAACATGATAATTTAAAAATTTTTTAAAATATACAGGTTCTTCAAACTAAAATTCTAAGCGTAGTAAAGTTTCTTAAAGTTAATGTAGAATTGGCAGTATAAGTCTCACGTACCTAATTATTATCAACAATATTGATACCAAAAAGTTAGGACGAAATAATAGTAACAAAATAAATATAATTGATCAAGCTATGCCACTAGTCAATGAAAATAACAAAAGTTTATAATCAGAAATTATTTGGGTCAATGTTTTATGTACACCCAGTTTTATTTTAATTGACAAACCTGTTTTAAAAATAAAAAGAACATCCCAATTCTAAAAATTTTTCTTTCACACAGTTCAGTTTTGTTTATATAACATTTTTGTCTTATTTTTGGTCAAGGAAATAAGAAATCTCCAATTAAGCAATGACATATGATTTTTAAATCACCTTGTATATAGCTGAGCCACAGCCTTTGATGTGTGACTGTATTGTTGTGGAAAAGAGCATTGTATAAAAGAGTCTAGAGTTCTATAAAAATTAGAGCTACGACCTTAATCCTTTTTAATTTTAAGGCAGTTCAGGAAGGCTTGAAGTCTAAGCATTAAGGTACCATAAGTGTTTTAAGGAAAGAAGGAGAAATTTTTTTTTACACAAGACGTAAAGATACTTTAGGAATAAACAAGCAAACATTTAGATTAGATTAGATTAGATTATTTGAGTGGAGATGGCAAAATGACCTCGACCACTGCAACCTTGCCAGATTTATTGTGGTTTCTCCCTATCGTTCTTTAGAGTACCTTGTCCAGGCCCGTCTTCTTAACTAGACTCCAGAGTCTTAACACTGGCCACTCATATATCTTGCCGATTTTGGCTTTTCCTCACCAAGCCTAGTAAACCTAAGCCTACATAGTGCTTCACAGTGGCACCACACATGTACGGCTGTTTCTTCAGCCTCCTAGCAGAACCTACACAGGCTATCCTCCACCAGGCCTATTCTTTCCAGGTGCTTGTTGAGTTTGCAATGTCCTGTTAGTTGACCTACCGTTATCCTTACGACCTTATGGCTGTGGCTCAGTAGGTCCGAGGTAAACTTGGCCGAGCAGGTCTTAATGAACTGCTTTGCCTGTCGTTGTCCTGGTGTTTGTAACCACCAGCTTTGAGCAAACATAGTATCAGCACTTCGTGTTACTACTATGCATGCATTAAAATAAAATCTGCTTAAAAATTGTTTCGTGATGATTGACACCCACTTTAAACCCAATCGATTTTCATTTTATTTAAGTTTAAGTATTGCACGTCATGCAAATTTGTCAGACATTCTATACTAGGTATTAAGTTTCGCTTAATAAAAATATTATATTCTTAGTTTGTAGTCGAAGCCGAAGGATTATTTTCATTGACATTCACCGGCTGGAATTTCAAAAAGAAACTTATTTGCTGCATAAAATTCAGGAAGTATACTTTTCCGGTAAAACATGATGAAGATTTATTTACGGGCAAGGAAAGTCGATTTTAATATCAGAAAAATTCTTTTGCTTGCATATTTTTTTTAGTAAAAACGTATAGGATGATTTTTTATCTTGGGACAGTCCACAAATTCTCATAGCTTAAGTATACTAACGTACCGTGGGTATCTTAAGTAAAGTAAGAAGTAGTTTAATGACTTGAGACTTAAAGAATTAAAGATTTAAAGGATACTTTAGAGATGAAGGAACAAATAAAGGGAGAAGTTCGAGGCCACTTCCAGTGGATGTATAAAGTGGCACTTTGTGTAAGTTACGTTAGAAATAAAGTAAAAAATAAATATTCAGCATTTTGTAAATCTAAACGTTTTGTATTTTTTTTATTTGCTTATTTGAAGTTTAGTCGACATGAATCTAAATATGTTTTGTATTTTTTTTATAATCTAAAAATATTTCTCTGGGTAAACATTTAAAAATTTTATTTTGAAGTATTTTTAAAGGTGTTAATATTCTTGAGTTTGCTGCACCTTATACTGAAATTAAATATTGTAATTTTGAGTGTACTAAACTATAATAAATATTTTTAAGCAATTTTAAGGGTATATAATTCCGAATCTTAAAACAAAATTCCTAATAAAGGTGATAGATAATTTCGAAGATAGTCTATATGTTTTCTGTAACTTAAATTTTTATCAATATATAATCCTAAAAATTTTATACTCGTAGAATAATTTATTTTTTTCTTTTGAAATGATAAATAAGGGATTTTATCTTTTATTTGTTGTTTGCTGATAATTATAAAGGAGGATTTATTTAAATTTAAAGTAAGTTTATTAAATTGTAACCAATCAAGGACAATGTTTAAATCATATTTAATATAGTCTTGAATTTCACTGTTACTGTTAGCAAAATATAGGATGGTTGTATCATCGGCAAACAATTTTATAGTACCCTTTAATTTTAATAGATTATATATATATATATATATATATATATATATATATATATATATATATATATATATATATATATATATATATATATATATATATATATATATATATATATATATATATATATATATATATTATACGGGTGGAGCATCACCAGACTGGCCATAGAAATCCCATGTAAATTTTGATACATTGAAATATTGGCTCCCCTATTGAATTTACAACAAAATTGTATTAGGCTATATTAAAACGTTAATAGATTAGCTCACATACTAAATTTTTTTTTCTATAAGGCAATAAAAAGTTATTTAAAAAAAACTATTTGTAAAATCGTTGTATACCTGCTACATACCTTAATAAATCCACCAGTAATAAATAAAATGTCTTATCAACTTTTTAATAACGTTTTACTTTGGATTAGTTATTTCAAAATGTTTTACAGTATTGAAGAAAATAACAATGATTAAATGGTATTACATATGAAAGATCGAATGTTTTTATTTTCCTGAAGGAATTCCAAGTAAGACAACAGTTCAAAATATCGTTCATAAGTTTGAGACAAAAGGTACTTTAATAATAAATGCAACTGCTTAGAGCGAAATAATAATGTACTTGATAGAAGAGTTCAAGAAAATAATGCCGATTTAGACGTTTTACTTCATGTAGAAGAAAATAAAGGAATTAGCACCAGGCTTCTTGGCAAAGTTATAGGAAAGGATCACAGCACTGTACTACGCAAATTAAAGAAATATAAATATCATCCGAACAAATATCAAAGACATCAGAAATTAAGGGAAGGCGATGAGATCCGAAGAGCAGATTTTTGTTTCGAAGTTATGGAAATGACGAATAACGATAGGGACTTCTTACGCAATATTTGTTTTAGTGACGAATGCACCTTCATATGAACCAAACCTTCAAAACATCAGATACTGGAGCAAAGAAAATGAACACAGATTTGTATCTACAAGGACTCAATACCCTCAAAAGGTAAACGTTTGGGCGGGTATATTTGGACATCGGATTATTGGACCTTTTTTCTTGAATCACAATTTGGGAACAGAAACTTTTTCAGAACTATTACAAAATCAAGTGGGGCCGGCATTGGAAGAAGTTGCACCTGACAACAAGAATTTGTCAAAATGTGGTCTGCACACAATTCACAAGTAAGGTATGTTCAAATGTCACTGCATTGGACAATTCACTAAAGGCAGCTAGGTCTCCTGATCTTTCGCCAAACGACTTTTTCTTTTGGGGTCATATTAAAAATGTTATTTATACAAATTTGAGTTATCAAAATTTAGAAGAATTAAAAGTTTCAATTTCAGCGGCGTGCGATCGACTATCGGCATTTCAACTTCATAATGTAAGAACTGAATTTTATAACAGTTTAGGATATTGCTTAGCAGTAAACGGAGGTCTGTTTAAGCATCTAATTAAAAAACATTAGCCTTTAGTTTTAATGTGTTGTGTTAAAACGTATTTTTAGACAGTTTTTAAGTGTGTTTTTCACCTCCCTATAAAATTGTTCAATTATGTAAAAATCTCATTATGTAGTTCAATGCAATAACTTGTATTTATTAAATGAATACAACCATTATTTTCTCTTCAATACTGTAAAACATGTTGAAATAACTAATACAAAGTAAAACGTGAATTAAATAGTTGACAAGACATGTGATGTAGCAGGTATGCAACGATTATACAAATAGTTTTTCTTAAATAACTTTTAATTGTCTTATCAGAAAAAAACAAAATTTAGTATGTGAGCTAATCTTATCAACGTCTTCAAAATAGTCTAATACAATTTTGTTGTAAATTCAATAGGGGAGCCAATATTTTAATGTATCAAAATTTACATGGGATTTCCTATGGCGTCTGGCGATGCACCACCCGGTATAGCTTTGGCTATACAAATTTTTTTATAGTCTTCTCGAAAGAAAAGCTAAAAATTTAATAACCCTGTCCTGCAGAATTTGGCCGTTCTAATTAAAGAAGTTATTAAGTATAACATTTGCATAACTGCAATCCTTTAGAGTAAGTTAATTAAAATTCAAATTTAACTGAACAAAGTATGGCATAAATCGATGAAAACAAACCAAAATAAATTTATTTCCAACTGCTTATGCACGAACGGATCTAGTCGAAGTAAAGGGTTCATAAAACTTGTACCATCGAGCGATATAGCAGTGAAGTTTGCCACACAAGGGGCATAAATTTCCCGGCAATTTTATTCAGCACTCGAAACGGGACGGCTGAGGTTTCAGTTGGCTGCTTGTCGCTGATATATCGGGCCTTGTCGATTCTAAATTTAGGACATTTTTAAACTATTTTAACCGTAACTGAAAGCAGAAGACTCTTGGGAAACTGAAAAGCGTTTTTCGGTTGAAATTTATTGACTGAATGATGGTGGTTTTTCTATCTATACTGGGTTTGTAATACAAGGAGCGTGCATTATTTACAAAACCTTGTTTTTAAATTTTTGTCGCAAGAAAGAATACATTTTCTTGCAACAAAGAGCTATTTTAAATGCGAAAAATCGAACCTAAAAATGTTTTGCACATTTTTACGTTTTATGACCTTTGGGTTAAGACAAATATGGTATTACAGTTCTTTGTATGTCGCTGTGTTGGGGCTTGATCTCAAAAACGGCTTTACTAACCTTTGCATGAAGTAAAGCATGAGCTAACTGTAAGATCGAAAGTGCATTCCACCGTCTATGTAAAATAATAATCCATGGAAAAAATAACTTTTAATTTTTGGTGCTATATAGGGTGTTCCGAAATTAGCGCGCAATATTTCTAGGTCTCGTTGTACTTTTTTAAAATATAAACAAAAGTTCATATAAACATGCTTCTTAGGGTAGCTAAGTAATATTTCTAGGGGCGTTTAAGGTAGGCTAGCTTAGTTTGGTAAAACTTATTAAATCAACAAAAGTCCTTATTTTTATGAATAATTGGCCATGGACTACACAAAAACGTATATGTAGTTAGCCTTTGTACAGGGTGGCCCTTTAATCTTGGGACATTACTTTATCTCATAAAATATACAAGATAGAGAAATAAGTTTTAAATAAGAGTTTCTAAGTTTAATTTATATTTTAACAATATTTTACTTTTGTATATACAGAGTACTTCGTTTTCCGTGGACATGCATCAACTTTCTTAATTTAAATGGGACACCCTATATATTATTGCACCTTTTGATTTCACGTAAAATTCTAGATACATTTCATATATAATGTCCTATACTTAAGTCTTACCATTTTTGACATATCTTAAATTTTATATAAAAAATTACATTTGCGGATCCT